>JBBUKS010514370.1:0-13163 GCA_038050645.1 Hedychium gardnerianum | reverse complement strand
TTTTCATTCTTAACTACTGTCATCCCTCCTTTCTTTGGAACTACATGCACTGGACTTACCCACGGACTATCCGAGATGGGGTAAATTATCCCCTCATCAAGCAATTTAAGCACTTCTTTCTAAACTACCTCTTTCGTGTTAGGATTTAGTCTTCTATAATATTCGACTAAGCATTTATGGTCATCTTGAAGTAGAATACTATGCATGCACAGAGCAGGGCCAATTCCTTTGATGTCATTGATAGTATATCCAATTACCTTCCTATGCAAACTCAGCTCACTAATTAATTTTCTTGTCTCCACTTCATTTAGGTTTGCATTGACAATAACTGAAAATGTAGAATTTGGCCCAAGAAATTCATATCTAAGATTAGAGAGTAAAGGCTGGAGTTCGACCCGAGGTGGCCTAATTTCGGACACAACTGAGATATGTTCCAACGCATTTATCTACTCATATTCTGAAGTTATGCCATGAACTTCATCTAATTTTTGTTTAATTTCTTCAAACTCATCATTTTGAAATCCTATCTTTTCATAAATTAAGTCTGCCTCTTGAGGGTCTTCTAAAGAGTGCTGGAGCACTTTTTCAAGAGCATCTCCTTCTTTCCATAAAGCTTCTTCCCAATTCCCATCAGAATATGTCTCAATTGGAGTAGTTAATCCATTTATCATTTGGTTCAGGGATCTGCTACACCAAGCTGGTAAGTTCTCCACTATGTGATCCCGTTGTTCCAAGTTTTGATATGACTCCTTGTGTTCTACCTCTAGAATTTTTAGTGAGTGAGTCATCAAAATTTCTCCTGATCAATCATCAATGTTTGTTACCACCCTATCAATCAGATCAAGTGCTTCCTTCAGGCTTTTATTCATAAGAGAGTCTCCTGCAGCTAAATCCAACTAAGTCTTGTTCAGGGATGACAACTCAATATAGAATACATAGATGATCAACCATTCTTCCAATCCATGATGTGGACATTGCTGAAGTAGGGTCAAGTATATGTCCCATGCTTGGCACAATGACTCTTCATCTTCTTGTTTAAAGTTCATAATTTGATTCCTCAGATTAGTTATCTTTCTTGAGGGGAAATACTTGTGCAAAATTGTTTGCTTTATTTCTTCTCTAGTGGTGAGACTTTTAGGTTGAAGAGTGTTTAACCAAGTTCTGGCTATGTCTTTGAGGCTGAAGGGAAAGGCCGATAGCAAAATAGCATATGCGATAACTCCTTTATATTTCAATGTACTACATATCTATAGAATTCCATGAGATGTAGATAAGGATTTTTATCTTCTGACCCACTAAACTGAACCTCATGAATTTTGGAAATATATGTCAGATTCAGCATAAAATTGTGAGCCTGAAATTGTGGAGGTACAATAGGACTCAATTCTCTTACAAATTTTGGAGTTGCCTATTCTTTCAAAGGCTTGTGTACCATTATGAAATATTTGGTATGAAGAGAAAGAAAGAATATAAAGTATGAAAGCAAGAAATAAAAAATGAAATATTTTTGGATTATTTATGTGTGTAAAATGAAATTATAATATTTTTGGATGATGTATGTATAAACAAAAAAAAACTATTTACAAGTAAATAAAATATAAATTTTATTAACAAAAAGAAAAATGATCTAGGCTAACTAAGTCACTAATCACTAATGTTAATCTCAATAGTCCCTAGTAACGGCGCCAAAAACTTGTTACGCTATCGCAAGTGCACGATTACGTCGTCAGTATTACAAAAGATATCGATCTCACAAGGACTATGGATTAACACATTAGTGAGTTTGTGAATCAAGTAGTTAGACTAATCAAGTTGTGTGAAAGTTTGTAAACTTATATAAGGGTGAAAGAGAGAGAGTGTGTGGGAAATTAAGGTCCAAGAAGAGAGGGAAGAGAGTTTTGAAGGTTGGTTTAGGAAGCGATTCTAGTTTTTCGGTTTCACTACGATGCTAGATAATGTTTCTATAACATGTCCATCTATTTATTCTCCACACTTACTCCT
This sequence comes from Hedychium gardnerianum, assembly GCA_038050645.1. Taxonomy (NCBI): domain Eukaryota; kingdom Viridiplantae; phylum Streptophyta; class Magnoliopsida; order Zingiberales; family Zingiberaceae; genus Hedychium; species Hedychium gardnerianum. The sequence goes on along the minus strand of JBBUKS010514370.1, from coordinate 11,162 downwards.
ATGTAGTTATTGTTAGTTCCTAAGTCAAGATTTTGTAACTCTAGAAAGTGGGTAAGTGTCGATGCCCTTTGCCACTAAGGGCATAATAGTTTGGTTGAATGAGAATCCTTTGTCACTAAGGATCTCTCAATTATCTAGTCTAGTAGCAACCTTAACATAGAAGCAAATCCCCTAAATCTACATGCATTACTCAAATACATATTTTGTCAAACATGTACAAGATACAACACATATAGCATAAGAGGTAAATATCTCATAGAAATAGGAAATTGGCATATTCATAGTTCATACATCATCAATCACATCATAGTTACTCTTTAACCCTAGAATGAGAAGAATCTACTCCATGAACAAGGAGAGAAATCATGAAGACAAGAAATGAAATATTCTAGCCCTAGTCTAGAGAGAAGAGAGGGAAATGCTTAGCCGGATCTCGTCTTGATCTCCGAGAGCACTGTCCTTGCTCAAAATGATGGATGGAACAAATAAAACTACCTCGGATCATTGATGAAATCTCTAAAATGAAGTGATAGTTAGACTTGTGTTTTTCCCTAGCCCCACCACTTGAAAAAGAGGAAAAATTGGCTTTTATAGGTAGGGGACACGAACCCTGCTTTTCTTGCGCACGACCGTGCCTTGGAGACACGACCTGGTGTTGAAGCAAGCTGTTTTGTAGGCACGACTGTGTTTGAGAGGCATAACCATGCCTGAGAGTCACGACCATGCCTAGGAGTCACGACTATGCTAGGGAGGCATGACCAAGTGTTGAGGAAGTACGACAAACTAGACACGACCATACTTTTTAGGCACGGCTCATATCGAGGTTTTCCGAGGATCTTCACATCGCCATGCCTGGGAGGCACGACCAGGGCCTTGGTTCTTGTTGGGGCTGAGGTGCGACCATGCCTAGGAGGCACAACTAGTATCTTGGCCTTGGTTGGTTGCTTCCTGCCCTACTTTTCTCTCTACTTTTTCTTTAAGCTCTATTTTTGCTTCGAAATGCATCCTATCATTGAAAATAAAGAAAAAATAGATCTTCAAAAAATGTGGAGTAAAAAGCATGATAACATAATAAAATGGGGTGCGATAATGTAGATCGTGTCAATGAAATGTAAGTAGTTGTGCAATATAAAGTGTCTAAAAACATATATAATTTATGCACATCACACCCCCCAGACTTAAACCTTTGCTTGTCTTCAAGCAAGAACCTGCAATCTTGATTGACATGGTAATGAGGTTCTTTATAATCGCTAGTGATTCATGTTAATCATATCCTATAGTTTCATTGGTGAGCATGATACAAGGATTTGTTTGAGGATGACTTAAGTAATAGTTCTCCGTGCTCGATGCAAGTGAATGACCTAATATTTAAAGTATCAACTTTCAAGCCTAGTCAAGTCATCATCTAACCGTGTTCCTTATGCTCTCGGCGATAGGCACTTACCTTCCACACGCATGGTTCATCTTTTTCAAATTACATAAGGTCTCAAAGGATAGCTCAGATCAATAGAAATGTAATAGTTATTTCCCTAGTAACCTAACTCGGTCTCAACGGGGTATCTTGTTAGTTTTCACTTACGAAACTATTTTTATACCCTTATTCAATCACGACAACTTTTTTTTGGTACTTTTATGTAGCACTATAAGTAAATGGTTTTTTTTTATTTTTCCAAATGAGTTGGCATGATCTGAGTTTCTCCAATAACCAAAATGTAATTGACAAATTATCTTAGAAACACAAGTACTAGTGTATGAATCATGACTATTTTTAGATGTATCAACTCTCAATATCAAGCATAGTGTAAAAGAGATCATAAGACTAGGCCAATTCTCAAACTCATACAATTAAAAATAAGCTCACTTCATGCTACTATGGATAGGAAAAAGTAGTTCACTAAACATATTAGCACATACATCACAATACATGAAAATCTAGATAAGAGCATACTAGCACTTTTGCATGAAGAACAAGACATGTTAAAATGTGATGATGGTGCAACAAACATGCCACAACACTAAAACAAATAAACTAAAACAATTGTAGGGATAAAACTAATCTAACTCAAGCAAATGTAGAAACAAAACAAAACAAACTCTAACAAATGCAATAGGACAACAAAATAAAACTATGTACATATGTACAACTCTCCCCAGACTTAGACATTTCATTGTCCCAATGAAATCAATAAGGTGATGCTGGGTCATAATCGGGAAATCCTTTAAATCCATTTAGAATAGGCATCCGTCCCTTGTTTTCTAAGTTTTTGTGATAATTGTACATAGAAGATATTTCTATATGAGTTTATCTCATTATAGCCCAAAAATCCTTTTGTTTCTTCCAATCATTCCTTTGCACTTCTATAAAATCAGTGATCTTTTGAAACAACTCTTCCTCTCTCTTGAAATGCTTTGGCATATATTGAAATTGTTTATCCGACATCAATTGATGTTGCTCTAACAGATTATTATGGATAATAATATCATGATGAAGGATATTGAAAACAGGTTAAAATGTAGAAAATTTAAACCTTGAAAGAGAGTGGCTACTTGAAGGCATATGAATGGAGGGTTCTATAAGTAAAGGTTGTTTATAGACATTTAATAATAGCTAATTTTCTTTCATTCGAATGGTGGTCAAGTCATTATTTGGCAAAGCTAAAGGGAATCTATTTTTCAATATAAGACTATATCCATGTTCATCCCTTTTTATCATTCGTATAGCCAAACAAAAGTCAATATTTATCCTGGGGTATTTTCCACCATTCCAATCCATCTAAATCACAACCTAAGAAAATTGTTATATGAGTAAGCAACCCTTCCAAAATGATCAGGCTACTAAAAAAAGATTTTCCTAGTCTAACTAGGTGTTTTACAAAGAGAAGCCCTATTATGACATTAATTTCTTTGATCATAGCCCATGAACTCAATAACTCACAATTATGCACAATGTCTTCATTTTCACTTTGCCCAAAAATTGTATGTCTCAGTGCTAAGTGAATGTAACAAAAAATTGGGTTGATGATGCATGTAGTCCTAGAGATAACCGATATAAAATGGCTTCCTTCACCCCCAAGTGCATCCCATATCTCTGAGCATTTAAATTTCTTTGAGGTAAATCGTCTTTTCTCATATGACAAGTCAAAACATGCATTGATGTCGTCAAGTGTCCAAACGTAGTTATCATTAAATAACCGAAATGAAATTATTTCTGACTCCTAGTTATTGTATTGAAAATTAATGAAACTTAAAATTTCTAAAATGATTCTAGGATATGTTGGGTAATTCATTTTCATAACATCATTCCATACGACTCTATCAAATAACCATTCAACATCATTCATAAACCCTATAGCATCCAAAGTGTCATAGTCCACATATTTAGTGCAAGAAATAGGGTGAATTATCAAAGAGTTAAAATGATATTTTTGTTCATCATTTTAAAAGATAATACAAAAGTTGTTATTCAAACCCTTGAAGCATGCCCTTTGTTCATTCTTGGAAGCAAGCTTTTCTTTTCCTTTGTCATTGGATGCACCTTCTTTTTGTGATCCCGATCTTCTCCTTAAATATTTCAATATTTTGAGAGAGTCTAGGGGAGGGGGTTGAAAGATGGTTGAGGAAGATGGGGGAAGATGCTCCCTTTGTGGAGAAAAGTGAGGGTGAGAGCTTGTTGAGTTGTGAGAAGAAATTAGAAACTGAGAAGGGAAGGAGGGCTTGTGAGGTGGAGAAGAGGGAGGAGGAAGGAAGAAAAAGAGGGGGAAAGAGTAGGCGACACGACTGTGTATTGAGTTACATGGTTGTGTATTAGGGTTTTAATAACATGGGCAGTAAGTTATTCCTATTTGTCCCGAATGGCCGTGTGTGAAAAACATGACCATGTGCTGAGTTTTTTTTTTAACTCTATTTTTACATTTCTTCTTACATATCTCTTTTTTTCACTCATTTTTTTCTTTTTTTTTTCTTTTTTTTCTTCATTTTTTGAGAGGGAGAAGAGAGGAGGAGACACGACATGATTGTGTTTGACAAACACGACTGAGGGTCGAACTCTACTCATAAAGGACACGGTCGTGCTTGGGAGGCACGACCTGCTCTTGAGAAATTTCTGCCTTGGAAGCACAACCGTGCTTTTTGGGCACGGCCTGGACCTGAATCCTTATAGTAGGAGAAGCACGGTCGTGCCTCCTAGCACGGCCTAGGCTTAAGAAGTCTATGGATGAGTGGCACGACCGTGCCTCAAGGGAAAGGTCTGCCTTTGACTCCTGCTGATTGGGAACACGACCGTGTGTTGATGGACACAACCGTGTGGGGAAAAACAACTTCGGGTCCTACTTCTTATTTTGAGGCCCTTCCTTTTACTTTTTCAGCTTGTTCTCCCTTCATTCGCCCTCCATGCCCGTGGAAATTCCATGGCCAACTCGTGTGGGCCTTTAAACCAACAAAAGAATAAAATATTAACAAAGATAAAAAAATATGAAGAAATAAAAACTATATCTAAAGTAAACTCTTGGGTTGCCTCTTAAGAAGCGTTTGTTTTAGGTCATTAGCTCGACCCTTAATTTGGCTCAACTTGGATCTTTTGCCTTATAGGGGTTATGTTCCCCTCCTCCATAGCCATCTGGGCTTGGATCCTTTCTTTCCATCCTAGCTTTCATCGGGATGATGTACTTTTCAGAGTTAGGTTCATCCCTTTTTCCTTTTCCATTAGAGTATGGTTCTTTTGGTGACTTCTCTATCTCCTTCAGAGATTTTTTCCTGGACACTACTTGTTTAACTTCTTTATACATGTTGCATTCATCAGATACATGTAGAGTATAAGAGGAGTTAGATAAATCAAAACAAACTTTGTCCTCTCTCACTGCCAATGTGAGCTTGTGATCTTTCACATCAAATATAGTTCCGGCAGTGGCCAAGAATGGCCTTCCTAGGATGATTGGGATTTTAGAATCCTCATTCCTCTCTAGGACCACAAAGTCGGTAGGGACCAAGAAGTTCCTTACCTTAACTGGCACATCCTTAAGAATACCTAGTGGGTATCTATGGGAATGATCTCTTCTCCGACCAGTGAGAGCAGCTCACAGATTCTCTTCTCCGATCATAGCCGCCAACCATTCTTCCTCTTTCATCGTCTACACCGATCTGATCGTCGCAAGCAAAAGCCATCGCTGCCTTGCCTTTCTCCGGCCACAACAGTTGAAGGAGGGTTGTCGGATGCGCCACCGCGGTCAACCCCTTCCGGATCTCCCCCCCGAACTTTTCCTTTGCCGACGCTGCCGCACCACTCACCTTTAGCCACTGCTACCAGTCGTGACAAGCAGCGACCGGAGAAGCCAGGCCGAGGGGCTCTCTTCCTCACCCTTGTTCCCCAATCCCTCTACTCCTCTAGAGATCAGCCGCCGCTCTCACCATCGCCTTTGCTCCTCTTCCGCAACTCTCCAGTCACCACTGACGGTGCTATCACCGGCAGCCACCTCCAACAGATTGCTCAACCAATGTATCCCCGACCAATTTTGTTTAGGCCGACCATGTCTTATTCTGATGGTTTCTGCTTCGTCCACCCCATCCTTGTCCGGAAGCCACCACCGGTAGGGGTAAGAGTTTGTTATGATAATTCGGGTTGTGTAAGTGTTTGTTAATGGTTAGGTTGATATCCAATCATTTCCAGGAAGCTATTACTGATCTAGCCACCAGTTTCTGTCGTCCACTCTGATCCAGCAAATCCAAACTATTGTTTCAAATCTGCTTCAGCCGGGAAACTACTAACTAGGTTAGATTGTTGCTGCTACTATTCAAGCCTCCACCAGCAGGTAGGGATGATGAATTGGGTTTTGTTAGCTATGTTGAGTTTGATTTGGGTTATGAATTTTGATTGTGTAGTATTATTGTTTCTTGCATACTTACAAATTGGAATTCTTGGATTTGAATTATATTTAATGACAAGGGATTTGTATAAGATGGTTGTGGAATCTAATTTGGTGTAGTTAGATTCTTGGATTGCATAGTCATATTGTGATACATGGATTAAATGATTGGTTTAGATATTTGGTATGTGTTGGATCAAGAAATGAAATGGATATTTGATTTGCAGCTATGGAACCATTAAAAAATAGGGTTTATGGTTATCATGTTATTCTTGGATTGATAGTGGTTGAATTGATGTAATTAGATTCAAGATTTGTGAAACTGGTTGAGTTTTACTTAGAAATATTTTGTGGATCTTGGATTGAACTATGGAGTTGATTCTATTGAATGTGTAAGTGATTGAGAGTTTTATGGATGATCTAGTGGGATGTATGGATATCATTTTTGGTTTGAGATGTGAAGAATAAAAAGCCCTTTTGTTGATGAGCTTTGTAATTTAATTGTTAGAATCATTTGGTTGAGTTGAGTTAATATTAGGGTTGATGGATACCTTATGTATGGGTTTTGATAATTAGGTTGGGATAATAATTTCTATGTGAATTTGGGATCAAGGATTTAAACAGATGGTTTTATTAGGGTTTTTGATATGTGGAGTGATAAGAAGATTTATGTGTGGAAGGATTGGGTGGATCTGATTAGGGTTTCTTAAATTGGGTTAGGTTTGACTTATTTATGTGATTTATGATATCACTATATTGTAATTGGGTGTTATACGTTGTAGGATTCTGGGTGAAGCAAACTCTCGGACGTGAGAACATTTGACACGGTCTACAATTTTAAGGCAGGTATTTCTATCCTTACTTTCCTTTATTTCCTTGTCCTTAGTGCATGACATGATTTGTTGATTAGGTAGTTGAATTGACCTTAACTCTAGTTGTACTTTTACCTGAGTTTGATACTTGTTGTTTATACTTATTATGCTCTGTTTTATATTATACATTCTTTATGATTTCTTATTCTGTAGTGTATACACATGTGTGGTGTGCACAATAGGAACATGCTTATGATTGGGTAATCATGTAATTACTTGACATGCGTGTGACATGTATTTATGTTCATATGTCAGTTTCAGATTATTCATGTCATGTAGTGTTATACATGTATGTGGTGTGTACCTTAGAGACATGTTATGATTATGTAGGCGATAGACACGCGTGTGACGTGCATTTATACTTGTTAGTTTTTATTTCATTTATGTCATGTAGTTATAAAGGTGGACACGTGTGTGACGTGTACCAGTGTTAATGTATCATATTAGTGATTATCATATCTGATTTGTAGTTATAAACACGCATGTGACGTATAGTATGATTAGTATGTCTTCATGAATGTAGCTTAGTACATTTATGTAGATAGACATATGTGATGGTAGATTTACTTGTCTACCTACCATCACGGTGTTACATATATGTTATCGGCTATGTCACCCAATAGGTTGGTTGAGGGAGTCGTAGCATCACAATGTTGCATTGCATGCTATCGGCTATGTCTCCCATTTAGTTGGTTGAATGAGTCGTAGCATCGGTGATACATGTGCTATCGATCAGGACTCTCTTTGGGTGAGAGCTAGTCGTAGACATGCTACTATTTGGGTTGTTATACCCTGGTTGCCCACGAGGTCATACGTGGTAGAGAGTTTCTCCCACATCCCGTAGCTAGATAGCTACCTCGTATCTGCCCACAAGGCTATTCGTGGTAGAGAGTTTCTCCCACAGACAAGGACCTTAACATTTTTGGACTTCCCACAAGTATCATGGTAGAGCAGTTCTTCCGTAGTCCACAACTGATGAGCTAGTTGTCTTGGTCATTTGTATACCTTGTGGTGGAGCATTGCTCCCACATACGAGACCATAATTTTTGATACTTGTACTGATATACTCATATGAAATGCAATACTTATATTGATTATTGAGGGTATATGCATGTGAGAGGTTGTACTTATATTCTTTATTCTTGGCACTACTCATGATACTATGTGCAATTAAGTAGGGTGTTTGTGTAGTAGTGACATACAGGTGTCATCATTCGATGGTGAGTATATTCCTCTTTTGAGATTGTATACCTTTGAATTCCTACATATTTTATTGTCCATACACTATCTTCTTATACCCGTTGAGTATCTCTTTTGTACTCACCACCCCTGCCTTTCATTATTGTTTCCAGGTTAGCATGTATATGTTGATTGGGTCACTTGGAGGATATCTGCTCGTGCCATCCCTTTTGCATCGAGCTACGATTTATTCTCATTTTATTTCAACTGGTATCTACTTTCGCATTGATTTATTTTATTGACATTGTATTAATTAAGTTATATCTGGTTATTGGTATTTATTTGATTATGTATTCAGAGTGTTAAGTCGAGCCATCTCGTAGTCAAGTTTTAGATTCTATGTGTGGGGTGGACCCCTTTATTATTCTCTTTTATTGTGGATATTCATATTACACTGCGTGGTTGTGATTACTCGGGTAAGGTATTATATTCATATTACACTGTGTGTTTGTGTTATATTTTTTTTTAAAGTTTTGTGGACTCATACCATGTTGTATCGAAGATTGTCACTAGAGAGTATCGTCTGTATCTACAAGCATGTATACTTTCGGGTCGAGACAAGTTAACTCCTGTATGCCTACGTGGATATATGTGGTAGGGTGTTTCTCATGCAGACAGGGACCCTGTCATTTCAGACTGCTTATGTGGCTATTTGTAGTAGAGCGGTTCTCACGTAGTCCATAGCTGACGAGTTAGGTGTCTTGGTCATTTGTATATCTTGTGGTGGAGCATTGCTCCAACATATGTTGATTGTATTTTGATACATGCACTGACACTTGCATATGAGATGTTGTAACCACGATATACATTACTTGTGACTACTCATGATATTGTGTGTTAGTTGAGTAGGTGATGGTGAAGTAGTTGCATACATGTGTATTTTCAATCGGTGAGTATAATTTCCTTGTGAAACCGTATACCTTTGAATTCCTATACACTTACTGTTCATGCACTATCTTCTTATATTCACTGAGTATTTCTTTTATACTCACCACCCCTACTACTTATTATTATTTCCAGGTTAGCAGGTATATCTTGGTTGGGTCGCTCGGAGGTTTCTGCCTGTGCCATCCCATTCGCATCGAGCTACGACTATCTTCTTCTCATTTTGGTTTGTTTTGCTTCCGCATTTATTTTTAGGTCTTGTGTTGTAATAAAATGACTTGGACTTGGAATTTTTGGCTTATTTCTAGTTATGTACTTGGAGTATTAAGCCGAGCCGGCTCGTACTTACGTTTTCGGATTTCAGGGTCAAGTAGACCTTACATTTTCTTATTCTGTTTGGTTATTATTATCTATTCTGTGTGGTTTATTAAGATATGAGTTTTGTGGACTCATACCTTATTGTATCTACAATTATCACTAGGGAGTATCGTCTATATCTACGGGCAAGTATACTTTCAGGACGTGATAGTTTATTGGTATCAGAGCCACAAGTTTGCTAAAGCCTGTTTTCATGTTTTTGATATTATGATTTGTTTTCTCAATGTTATTTTCTGAGTTTTAGGACAATGCAACGACAAAACATCTCCAAGCTATAGGAAGTAAGATTTTATACTTGTCAACCTTCATTTCTGTTAGTACTTATCTAGCTATCTTTAACAGGTATGAGACATGGTAGGTCAGCCACTATTCGGGGTCGTGATCCGGGTCGACCACGAAAATGACCTGTTGGGTCGATGGACCTTGAGCCCATACCTAGAGAGGTGAACTTTTCTGGAGAGCTGACTGATCTTGAGTCTGATAGCAGAAGTTAGGAACATCACATCGCTAAGGAAGGTTTGGGTTTACAGTCTCAAGAGATACCACCGATGCCAGCCCCGACTACTACCGGGTGGATGATGGATAGAGCACGCATTCCATTATGGCACAATCAGTGAAGGATCATTTTACTTTATTTCATAGAGGTTTTGACCCGTGGGTTGTGCGTGCTTGGCTGAGCAACCTGGAAGATACATTCGGGTATATGTTTTGCTCAAATACTGAGAAGGTTGAGTTGGTTGCATATCATTTACAGGATCAGGCAGTTACTTGGTGGAAAATGCAGCAGTCCATCTTTGGGGAGTGGCAAGTCATCTGGACTTTATTTCGGGAGGTTTTTGAGAGGTAGTATTTTCCTACTACTTTCTGCTTGGAGCGACGTCAGGAGTTTCTGAGCCTTAAGTAGGGCAATCGTACAATGACAGAGTATAATATAGAATTTAGCAGACTTGTGGAGTTTTGTCCCCATCTGATAGCTTAGGATAGTGATCGAGTTTTCCAGTTCACCTAGGGTCTTGAAGCTTATATATGGATCAGAATGTTAGGGACTTCTGTCAACACTTATCGGGAGGCGTTAGATCGTGCCTTATTTATAGAGTTAACTCAACAGCAAGTGTCTCGAGAAAAAGGGAATGATAAGCAGACATATCAGAATAGGTCTTATGGTCAGTGGAATCGATTTTCTAGGAAGAAATGGGAGGATAGGAGCCAGGGCTCCCTGTCTACGGGAGAGTCTTCTCGACCACAAAAGACAGGTGGATCGGCAGCAGGGTCGTTTGGTTCCCATCCTTCGAGTCAGAGAGATGACTCTAGAAAGATTCAATGTTTTCATTGTGGTTCCAAAAGTTATAGAAGACCAGAGTGCACTCTAGACAAGTCCATATGATTCTACTTAAGCTCCTTGGGCATGTGAGCCGAGATTATACTCTAAAGACCCAATTGGAGACTGCGGATGTTGCTTCTTCGGGGGGTCGATCGACTCAGTCTTGACCATGTAAGGGAGCTCAGAGGACTCAGAACACTTCATGACAGCAGAAGATGCCTCCCCCACAAGTGCAGATATATTTTATTCAGGGTCTGGAGCGTACGACTATACCTCCGGTTATGCTATACCCTGTAGCAGCTCTGGTTCATTTGTCATATTCTACTAAGTAGTATGTAACTCCGCCTACTCAGGCGTATTAGTTGATGCAGCCTCAGTCACAGCAATCGTCTACTGTTCCTTCATCTCAGCCTCGTCCTATTCCGGACGTGCAACTGCCGAGTACAAAGCTTGGACGAGTATATGCTGTCACTCGAGAGGAGGCACAGTGGGATGAAGGATCGATCTTTCTGGGTATTATTTAAGTTTATTCTGCACTTGCTGATTTATTGATTGATATTGGTAGTTTTCATTCATTTATATCTTATTTGTTTTTGGGTAATATTCATA
>JBBUKS010514341.1:0-13166 GCA_038050645.1 Hedychium gardnerianum | reverse complement strand
TGACATAAGGGGCTCTTTGGTTACCTATGTATTTGTGCATTTTGATGATATATATTTACCTTTTCATCAAAAAAAAAATAAAAATAATAATAAAGACTTATTTGAGAAAGATATCCCTGTGTAGAATAAATGAATAGTTAGCCACTTCTCCAACCCATGATGAGGACACTGCTTCAATAAACCTCTAAATCTATCCCATGTTTCAAATAGTGATTCTCCATCTGCCTGAGCAAAGATTTTGATTTTATTTCTCATATATGTCGTCCTACTTGGAGGAAAAAAGTGATTCAGAAACTGTTGCTCCAGTTGTTCCCAGCTTGTTATGCTTTATTGAGGGAGAGAATACAACCAAGTATTTTCTCTATCTTTGATACTAAAAGGAAATGCCAACAACAGAATAGCATTAGCAGAGACTCCTTCATAATTCACCAAATTATAGTATTCTTAAAATATCTCAAGGTGTAAATAAAGGTTTTCGAAATTTGCTCATCCGAATTGGTAACCTTATATCATGGAAATTAATGTTGGGTCTAGTTGAAAGTTATCAGCATCAATTTGAGGTAGCACAATAGGATATCTCATTCTTATAGATATGGGTGTGAAAAATTCTCTCAAAGGCCTATCTGCCATGTCAGATCTCATTATATGTTGTAAAAAAAATTAGTAGGTTTTTGGAAAAAAAAATCACAATCACCTACAAAAGAGAATTATTAGAAAAACAAGAATGCAGAATTTAAATAGCAAGAAAGAAAAATGTAAAATTGATTAACAAAAAAGAAAAAAGTGTAGAGTAACTAAATTACTAGTTTACTAATGTTAATCGAAAATAGTCCCTGACAATGACACCAAAAACTTGTTGTCAAAACTGCAAGTGCACGGCTAAGTCGTCAAGTAATAAAAATATCGATCTACGGGGACTATTGATTATGCACTAATCGAGTTTGTAAAGTAAGTTATCTAAACAATCAAACGTTGTGAAAGCTTGAGAACTAAAGGTTGAGAGAGAGAGAAAGAGAGAGTGAGTGTGAGAGTTCGCTTAGGAGATGAGTTGGATTAGGAAAGCGATTCTAGGATTTTGGTTTCATTATGATACTAGTTGATGTACTATGGATTGTTCATTACCTTAACCTCTATGTTTATGCTCTTGTAGGGATTCTAACCAAATTACCGATATGAACCCGTGAAGGTTACACCGGAGTGTTTATACCATTTCCTCCAATGCCACTAAGTAGAAGAGGTAACATAGAAAATTTGATTAAAGGTAACCCTCTTTCACTAAGAGCTCTCCGATCATACATTCTAGATTACACAAGTCACTTCCTAACATTGAATTGGTGAAAACCCATTAAACTCTAATTAGCTAATCCCTTATGGAGAATTGACTCTCATTTCGAGGTGATGACTCTACAAAGTTTGGTTAAAGATAACCCTCTATCACTAAGGGCTCCCCGGTCATACAATGTAGATCCTCTCCTCTACATGATGACCAATCCTTCACATCCATATGCATACACTTCACACACACATTCAATAAAACACAAACAAGACATTACACACATGGAACAAGTCATACACATATCATAGAATAAGGAAATTGGCGAATCTATAGTTTATACATCAACATCACATCACAAATACTCCCTACATCCTAGAATTCAGAACACTACTCTATAGCATAAGAAATACATCCAAGAGACAAAGAAAATAGCAATCTACAACTCAATACATAAAATAGAGAGAAGAGAATATTTATCAATGCGATGTTGGTGTATTTGGGAGAGTCTCCTTACTCCGGAGGTGGACGGATCATCTTGATGGATAAAGATGGTTGCTCTAGGGTTTCCCCAAAAAGTGGAAAACACTCTCCAACCAAGGGGGGAGGAGCTTCTTGGTCCAAGATGAGTCAAGCAAGGGTTTGTTTGACCCTTTTATACCTCCCGCAAACTTTCCAAATCTGCTCCATTTATTGGGCCCTGCCAAAATAGATTTTTCACCCCTTATACCACTTAATCTCTAGTTAGGTCTGAACCAAACTTGTAGATCTTGAAATTATCTTCAATTTGATAGATTGTGGGCCTCGGAACTCCAACCGAGCATAAAGTTATGGTTGTTTTAAGTTTGGTTCGTAGGCTGAAAAAAAGGGACATGACATGGTCGTGCCTTTTAGGCACGGCTAGGTCGTGTTAGGTACGAAAAAATAGACACAACTGTGCCTTTTGGCATGTCCCCTCCATGATGGCTTTGGCCAAATAATGAGGCTGAGACATGACCATATTTTTTAGGCACGACTGTGCGTTTTAGGCTAACACAGTGGTGTTTTTTATACACGACTGTGTATTTTAGGCTGACACGGCCATGTCTTTTTTAGCACGATCGTGTTTCACTACAGACCAATTTTAAAATAGCTATAATTTCTAATCCAAAATGACCTACGGGACATACAACCACTCAAATCAAAGATCTTTCGAGATCTTCAATTTGGTATCGAAATCAGAATGCAATGATCCAGTTTCAAATCCAAAAATGTTGTTTAAGAGACCACCATGCTAACGTCCAAAAATGTGACTTTGCTTCTGTTCTTCGAATGGTCTCATTCCAAGGCTTCTTTCCTTCGTTTAAGTTCTGAATTCACGTCCTATCATTGAAAACAAGCAAAGAGTAGTTTTCCAAACCAAAAGAGTGAAGGTAATGAAAACACATAGAAATAGGGTGTGCGAATGCAAGTTATGCTCATGAAATGCAACAAGATATATTTTAAACGATGCTTGAAAACATGTATTATCTACACACATCACACTATTACTAGTATCGAAAAAATAGCACCACTATGGTGTTGTTTTACACATATCGACACCACCATGTTGTGTTCTTCTCAAAGAGATTGGTGCTATTTTGCAAAGATCAGTACCATAGTGATGTTGATCCTTAAATAATAGCACCACAATGTTTTGAAATTTTCAAAACATTTTAAGCACTGATGGAAGGTCTAGAAATTGTAAATGAGGGCATATTTGGTCATGTTCATTAGATAAACACATAGGATTTGGAATGGATCATATTTGAGCTCTCTAGGTTCATTAATGAGTTTTGACCAAAACTCATTGATGGACCTTGGTAACTTGGAATTCAAAAAAATTACAATGATATGGAAGAGGCTATTGTCTAGAACATATATTGCCTACAATCCTATGGTTGAGCTCCTCAAAAATAATTATGAGTCGGTGCCAATTGTCTAAAACTTCTTAAACCTTTTCAGCAACGCTAGAAAATGATAACTGAGGTTGAATCTAAGGTCGAATCTAAGGTCTCTAGGTCTATCTAAGGTCGAATCTAAGGTCACTACTTAAAACCTCAATACTTGGAATGGGTCAAATCTATGGTCTCTAGGTCTATCAATGAGTTTTGACCAAAATCCATTGATGAACCTAGGTGACTTAGATTTTTGAAAAATTACCATGATATTGAATAGGCTAGTGTCTAGAAGGTATAAATGCTGTGAAATCATGATTATGAGTCTCCTACAAGTGACACGGACACTAGTGCTTGTATTGGAAAAACAACACCATTGTGGTGTTGTTTTACACATATCAACACCACCAAGTCGTGTTCTTCTCAAAGAGCTTGGGGTGCTATTTTGCGAAGATCAACACCACTGTGGTGTTGATCATTAAATAACAGCACCGTAATGTTTTGAAAATTTCAAAACATTTTGAGCATTGATGGAAGGTCTAGAAATAGTAAAGGAGGACACATTTGGACTCCTATTCATTAGATAAATGCACAAGACTTGGAATGGATCAGATCTGAGTTCTCTAGGTCCATCAATGGATTTTGATCAAAACCCATTGATGAACCTAGGTATCTTGGAATTCTAAACAATTATAATGATATGGAAGAGGCTAGTGTCTAGAAGATATTTGACCTGCAATCCTATGCTTGAGCTCCTCAAAAATAATTATGAGTCCGTGTCAATTGGCATATTGTCTAAAACTTCCTAAACCTTTTCAGCAATGTTGGAAAATGATAACTGAGGAAATACTTGGATTCATTGGCACTACTTAAAACCTCAATACTTGGAATGGATCAGATTTAAGGTCTATCTATCAATGAATTTTGACCAAAATCCATTGATGGATCTAGGTGACTTGGATTTCTGAAAAATTATCATGATATGGAAGATGCTAGTGTCTAGAAGTTATAGATGCTGTGAAATTATAATTATGAGTCTCTTACAAGAAGTTATGGTTGCGTGCCAAGTGGCATGGATACTAGTGCTGGTATTTGAAAAACAACACCATTGTGGTGTTGTTTTATGCATATCACACCACCAAGTCATGTTCTTCACAGAAAGTTTGGTGTTATTTTACGAAGATCAGCACCACAGTGGTGCTGATCCTTAAATAACAGTATTGCAATGTCTAAAATTTTCAAAATGATTTAAGCACTGATGGGAAGGTAAATAGTAAAGGAGGAAACATTTGGACTCCTATTCATTAGATAAACACACAAGACTTGGAATGGATCGGATTTGACCTCTCTAGGTATATCAATGGATTTTGACCAAAACCCATTGATGGACCTAAGTGACTTGGAATTCTAAAAAATTACAATGATATGGAAGAGGTCAGTGTCTAAAAGGTATATATGGCCTGGAATCCTGTGTCTGAGCTCCTCAAAATAATTATCAGTCTGTGCCAATTGGTATATTATCTAAAACTTCCTAAAACTTTTTAGCAACGCTGGAAAATAATAACTGAGGGCACACTTGGATTCATTGGCACTACTTAAAACCTCAGGACTTGGAATGGGTCATATCTGGGGTCTCTAGGTCCATCAATGAGTTTTAACCAAAACCCATTGATGGACCTAAGTGACTTGCATTTCTAAAAAATTACCATGATATGGAAGAGGTTAGTGTCTAGAAGGTATAGATGCTGTGAAATCATGATTATGTGTCTCTTACAAGAAGTTATGGTTGTGTGCCAAGTGACATCGACACTGGTGCTAGTATCGGAAAAACAACACCACTATGGTGCTGCTTTATGCATATCTACACCACTAAGTCATGTTCTTCTCAGAAATCTTGGTGTTGTTTTGCAAAAATCAGCACCACAATGGTGTTGATCCTTTAATAACAGCACCGCAATGTTCTGAAATTTTCAAAATATTTTTTAGCACTGATGGGAAGGCTTAGGAATAGTAAAGGAGGGCACATTGGACTCTAGTTCATTAGATAAACACACAATACTTGGAATATATTAGATTTGATATCTCTAGGTCCATCAATGGGTTTTGACCAAAACCTATTGATGGACCTAGGTAACTTAGAATTCTGACAAATTACAATGATATGGAAGAGGTCAGTATCTAGAAGGTATATATGGCCTAAAATCCTATGTAGCTCCTCAAAAATAATTATGAGTTCATGTCAATTGGCATATTGTCTAAAACTTTTTAAACCTTTTCACTAATGTTGGAAAATGATAACATAGGGATCACATTGTTAGGACACGTAGAGAGATAGAGGAGGGGGTGAATATCTTCGATTGCTTCTTCATATTTGATCCAGAAGCAGAAATCTTGAAGCAATGCTAACACCTTCAATTTTACTTGGTCTACACCTCCTTGAGGTAACTAATCCAAGGATCTATCTCTCTCTCATAGCTTCACTATGAAAACCTCCTTCCAAGAGGCGGAAAAACCTTGTACAATCTCGAACATGAGAAATACAACAAAAAATGAAAGCAATACAATGAATACAAATAAGTTTACATGAATCTTTGCTTTGAGCGCTTTCTTGTCTTGTTGCTCGAAAAATGCCTCTTCATCTCTTGAAAGTGTAGCAGCACTTGTCTCTAAGAATTCAAGAACCAGTGTTTACTTCCATGTTTCATACCTTTGCAAAAACACCTTTTATTGCGCTGACTTAGGGTTCCCAATTGATTAGCCTTACCCTCAATCGATTGTCACATCAGATCCAATCGTTCAAACCTATAGAATGACTCATTTTTGCTTGGATAATCGATTGGTGAGCCATACTAATCGATTACATAGCTTATAATCAATTCAAGAAGCTACTATTCGTGAGAGAGAAAGCTACTTAATCGATTACCCAATCGATTCCTACACTTTTTGTTCTCTCATGAAAATGACCCTAATCGATCACCTGATCACCTGATCGATTGGCCAGGCCTTAATCAATTGCTCAATCGATTCAATACTTACTGTGTTCTTGCAACAAACTCACTATTCACTCACAACTTGTTTCTCCCAATCGATTATTAGCCAGAGACGCTAATCAATTGGATTAGACCTTAATCGATTGCCCAATCGATTACAGAACCTACTATTTACTTTACAATTTGCTTCTGCCAATTAATTGGGAGATTTCCTGAATCGATTCTGCAGCCTCCCTTTTTTCTTGTGACAAAGCCACATCCACCAATCGATTGGCTAATCGATTGGGAAATCTTCTGTGCGCCCAATAGAGGCTATCAATTGATTGACTACTTAGTCAATCAATTGATACACTAACCAATCGATTGCCCAATTGATTGGCTCCAGCTTATGCCACATGTCAAGTCCTCCTTTACCCACTTGGACTTCCAATCACGTGCCTAGTGTTCAGCTCCCAGCTGAACCACCTTAGACTTTCGATCATGTGCCAAGTGTTTAGCTCTCAGCTGACCCACTTATCCTAGTTCCCAACTAGGTTTACCTAGTTCCACTAGGATTTCTCTCTTGTGCCAAGTGTTAAACTCTCAACTAACCCACCTTGGACTTAACCTAGTTCCCAACTAGGTTTACTTAGTCCCACTAGGACTTCTCCCTTCTGTCAAGTGTTCAGCTCCCAGCTAACCCACCTTGGACTTAACCTAGTTCCCAACCAGGTTTGTCTAGTCCCACTAGGACGCCTAGCCTGGCTAGGACTTCCATTTCCTAGTTTCCAACTAGGTCTTCTATTTGCCTCATCCCATTAGGACTTCCAATGCCTAGCCTCACTAGGACTTCCATTGCTTAGTTCCCAACTAGGTCTTCTATTTGCCTAGTCTCACTAGGACTTTCATTGCCTAGTTCCCAACAAGGTCTTCATTGCCTAGTCCCGCTAGGACTTCCACTGCCTAGCCTCATTAGGACTTCCATTGCCTAATCCCCAACCAAGACTTTCAATGCTTAGTTTCCAACTAGGTCTTACCTCTTGCTTAACCTCAATTAAGACTTTCCATTTGCCTAACCTCCAGTTAGGACTTTTTCCAGTCAAGTCTCTAGTCAACCTTCACCTACTTGACTTCTTTTTCACATATTGTCCAAACATTGACACTCAAGCTTGAGCCAACCCGAGCTTAGTCAACTTGGTCAACCTTGACCCAAAGATGATTACACTAAGAGACTTGGATTCAATGGCACTGCTTAAAACCTCAGGACTTAGAATGGGTCGGATCTGAGATCTCGAGATCCATCAATGGATTTTGACCAAAACCCATTGATGGACCTAAGTGACATGCATTTATGAAAAATTACCATGATATGAAAGAGTGTCTAGAAGGTATAGATGTTGTGAAATCATGATTATGAGTCTCCTACAAGAAATTATGGTTGCATGCCAAGTGACACGGACACTAGTACTGATATTTTAAAAATAACACCATTGTGGTGATGTTTTACGAATATCAGCACAACCACGTCGTGTTCTTCTCAGAAAGCTTGGTGCTATTTTGTGAAGATCAGCACTATAGTGGAGATGATACTTAAATAACAACACTACAATGTTTTAAATTTTTAAAAATATTTTGTGCACTTATGGGAAGGTCTAGAAATAGTAAAGGAGGACACATTTGGACTCCTGTTCATTAGATAAACACATATGACTTGGAATGGATCGGATCTGACCTCTCTAGGTCCATCAATGGGTTTTGGGTTTTGGTCAAAACTCATTGATGGACCTAGGTGACTTAGAATTCTAAAAAATTACAATTATATGGAAGAGGTCAGTGTCTAGAAGGTATATATGGCTTGAAATCGTATCTCTGAGCTCCTCAAAAATAATTATGAGTCTGTGCTAATTGGTAAATGATAACTAAGGTCACACTTGGATTCATTAACATTGCTTAAAATCTCAGAACTTGGAATGGGTCAGATCTGTGGTCTCTAGGTCTATCAATGAGTTTTGACCAAAACACATTGATGGAACTAGGTGACTTGAATTTCTGAAAAAATACCATGATATGGAAGAGGCCAGTGTCTGGAAGGTATAGATGTTGTGAAATCATGATTATGAGTCTCCTACAAGAAGTTTTGATTGCGTGTCGGATGTGCGTAGATTATATATATTTTTAGGCATTATTTGTTGCACATCTACTTGTATTTCACTAAGTACGATCTACATTATCATACCATATCTCATATTATTGTCATGCATTTACTCCTTTAGTTCAAAAATCTCCTCTCTTTGTATTTTCATTGACCGAATGCAATTAAGAGAAAAAATGGAGCAAATTGGATATCGAAACAAGCTTAGGGAGAGAAACAACAAGCATGGTCGTGCCTCTCTAAGGTATGGTCGTGCCTTCATTTGTCCAAGACAAGGTCGTGCCTCACAAGCACGATCGTGTCTCCCAAAGGACCTGAGCCAGACTTCCAGCAACCCCAATGACACATGCCTCCTTAGAAGCTCCACTCAACAAATACAAAACCTTCCACGACCGTGCCTCTCAACTAGCCATGCCACTCAGTAATTCTAGCAGCTCCCACGGCCAGGTGGTGCCAAAAGGGAACAACTATGTCTTTTTCCTAGAGCTTCTCATGGCACGACCGTGTGGTGAGGTGACTTGGTTGTGGGACCTATACAAATAGCTCGAGATCCCTTTTTCAAGGGGAGAAAAGTGATGTTCGTATATTATATATGTTTTTAGGTATTGTTTATTGCACATCTACTTGTATTTCATTGAGTATGATCTACATTATCTTACCCTATCTCATATTATTGTCATAATTTTACTCCTTTAGTTCGGAGATCTGTTCTCTTTGTATTTTGATTGACAGGACACCATTTGGAGCTAAAATGGAGCAAAATGGATATCGAAGCAAGCATGGGGAGAGAAATCCAGCAAGCATGGTTGTGTCTCTTCAAGGCATGACCATGTCTCCTAAAGGACCAGAGAGAGATTTCCAGCAAGCCCCATGACATGGCCGTGCCTTTCAAAAGATCTCCTTAGTAACTCCAGCATCTCCCACAAGCAGGTCGTGCCCCTTAGGCATGGTCATGCCTCTTCAGAGGCTCTCTTTAGTAAATCTAGAAGCTTACACGGGCAGGTCGTGCCCAAAGGCATGATCATGCCTCTTTTCAAGCCGTGTAACTAAAGAATCCAGAGCCAGCCATAGGTAGGTCATGCCAAAATACATGGTCATGTCTCATTTCTCATTATTTCCCATGGACAGGTTGTGCCCCTTAGGCACAGTCATCTCTTTTTCTTGGAGCTTCCCACGACACGGCCGTGCCTCATAGGCACGGTTGTGTGGTGAGTTGACTTGGGTGTGGGACCTATAAAAAGGGCTCAAGATCCCCTTTTCAAGGGGAGGAATGGTTTCCCCTTCAAGGGAACCTACGAGGTTTAATTCCAACTCGATTTCAATGATCCTTCCACCTCCGAAGCAAGGAATTCATCTAAGAAGACTAGCAAAACATCTCTTCCTCTCAGATCTCATTGGGATTGTAAGAATGCTTCTCTTCTTATCTCTTGTTTGTATTCTTCTTGCTATGAAGTATATTTCCTAGATCCTAGGATTTAAGGAGTAATTGTGATATGATATTGATGTATTAACTATGGATTTGCCAAGTTCCTTATTTTATGAACTGTTTATGACTTATTCCATATGTGTGATGCCTTGTTTATGTTTGATTTAATGTGTGCGTGTGAAATGTATACATGTGGATGTGAAGAATTGGTCACCATGTAGAGGAGAGGCTTTAGATTGTATGACTGGTGAGCCCTTAATGATAGAAGGTAATCCTTTAACCGAACTTTCTAGATTACCTTGAAATGGGGACCAATTCTCACAAGAGATTAACTAATTAGTGTTTAATCGATTTACATCAATTTAATGTTAGAAAGTGACTTGCGTAATCTAGACTGTATGACCGGGGAGCCCTTATTGATAGAGGGTAATCCTTCAACTGAACTTTCTATGCTACCTTTTCTACTTAATAGCATTGAATGAACAATAGTGTAAATACTCTAGTGAAACCTCAACGGGTTCTGACCGGTAATTTGGTTAGAATCCCTACAAGTATGTAAATATGGAGGGTAAGGGAATGGACAATCTATAGTACATCAACTAGCATCATAATGAAACCTAAGTCCTAGGATCGCCTTCCCCAAACCATTTCCTCTCTTGACAACCAGCCTCTCTCATCTTAGACCTCTCAACCTCTCTATCTCTCTCTCACTCTCTCTCAGCTTCTAGTTCATAAACTTTCATCCAATTTTTGACTATTTTGATAACTTGTTTTGTGGACTCACTAGTGCTTAGTATATAATCCCTAAGGATCGATATTTTTTATTACTTGACGACTTAATCGTGCACTTGTGGTGAGATAACAAGTTTTTGGCACCATTGTCGGGGACTATTTAAGATTAACATAGTGATAAGAAATTTAGTTACTCTAGATTTTTTTTATTAATAAATTCTGCATTTATTCTCTTGTTAATAGTTCTGCAATTCAATTTTCTTTCTCATAAATTTTGCATTTTCTTGTTTGCAAATAACTCTTGGGTGTCTTGATTATTTTATATATTCTATATCCATGTGTTATGTCTTGATTACTCCCTGTGTTTGGTGATTTTGTTGTTATTGTTTCAGATGAGACCAGGAAATTTATTTCTATGTAACTATGGATCCGTATTCTCGGCAATTTGGAGGCTTCAATGAAACTTTTGATTCGGATATTGAGCAAATTGAGTACATTTGTAGAGTTTGTGGTAGCCCATCCCATCCCACTACTATATGTCACCTCTTCTGAAAAGCTGCTAACCTTCCTACAGAACTTCAGCGTTTAATCCAACCTCAACATCAAGACATGTATGATCCAATTTCTAGTACTCATATATATGATTGGGGAAATCATCAAACTCAGAACTTTCAACCCTAGCAAATTCCTGAGCAACATGAGTATTTTCAACCACAACAGCATATCCCTGACCCACCTTAGCACTACAATCAAGATTGGATGGATCATCAATATTTTGATTATAGAAGAATGCAAGATGTTGAGCAATCTTTTCAAGAATATCAGAGTTCGTTAGGATTTCAGGATTATTCAACGCTAAATGGACCACATGAATCTCAACACGTTGAACCAACTTATTAAGAGGATCCCAAGACTTAGAAACTCCTACTCCAATTAGATGAAGACTACATTACAACAAGAAGAAGAGCTCATGGTACAATTAGTGGCCTAGTTTTTCTAGTCCAAACAGCAAATTGATGCAACAAGTTTGAATTTGTAGATACAGTTAGATCATGTGCTAGAGGGGATGGATTGTAAAGATGATGACAATTTTGCCTCTGATTCTGCGACTCTATAGGACTCCTCTGTTGATTTGCATGGTGATAATATAGTTGATGATACTCTAGATATTGATATGACCATTGATGCATCTTCAACCACTCTTGCTGATATTCTCATTGCATCCCCTGATGATATTGTTGAAAATGCATGCTTAATTGATGATGAGATTATAGATGGACTAGAGATTGATGTCGATAATTTTGTGGATGATATTGCATGTGGAACTCTAGGTGAAGTTGCTACCTGATGAAGTTGTAACCCTTAGAGTGGAAAGTGGTGGATAGTTGGAGACCCCGAGGCTTGATAATCCCATTGTTGCTGAAGCCTCCATTTCTACTGAACAAGGCACCAATATCTGCTATAATAATTGAACTTCCAGAGTGGATGCTCCAACTGAACCGCCTCAAACCACCCATAATATCTTTCAAAGAGGAAAAGGTGGAAGGAGTAATATGCACTACATTGGCAGTCATTCCTCCTCCAGGGTGGATACTTCTACTGAGTCGTCATCGACCGCCCGAGAGACCAAGAACCCTTGCCAAGAGGGTTCTGAAATATCTTACTCCTCCATAAGCGAGGTATAGATAATACCTCATCGGAGAACCTAATAAGGAGAGTGCAACTACTTCAAAATATGCGCTCTCAGTTGGAACTCAAATTGGTCAAGTTAATGACAAAAATCAAGTGCTTCTTGGGAGGCAACCCAAGGGTTCACATTTCTATTTTTGTTTTTTACTTTCTTTATTTTAGTCTTCTTTTTATTTTCTTTTTTAGGTTGCACTACACGAACTGGCTGTTGAACTTAACATGGGTGTGGAGGAGTTTTGAAAAAATATTGAAGTTGGGTCGTGCCCAAAATGCATGGCCATGCCTCAACAGTAGCACGGGCCAAATGAAGCACGACATGGCCTGTGGTTTCACACGATCATGTTTCAAGAGAGAATTTGCCAAATTCAACCATGGAAAGGCCGTGTGGTTTCACACGGCCTAGCATCATCAAGTGGAGCCACTAGATCAAGCCACGACACGATCGCGTCCTTTCACACGGTCGTGCCCACTGAAGCAACTCCTTCAGTAATCTCGGACATGCTCATGTCTTTGAAGGCCCAATTTCTAGATCGTGCCATGATATGGCCATGTCTTTTGACACAGTCATGCTGATCCAAAAGCAAAGAGAGCAGCCAGCCAAAGACATGGCCTTGAGAAAAAAATAATAGAAAACAGAAAAACTTTGTCGTGTCGAAAGACATGGCCATGTGAAAACTTCTAGAAGCCACAGCAACAATCACGCCGTGGTCATGCCTTTTCGGACGGTCGTGTGGCATAATACATTGGGTATTAAAACCCAAAGGCACGACCTGTTCTCTCCATTCACATAGTTGTGCCTCCATTTTTCCTCCCCCTTCTTCTCTCTTCAATTTCTCTCCTTCTCGTCTCCAAAGAAAGATCTAAGCTCTTTCTTCCCTTACCTCTTCTTAGATCTTTTTTTCCAAGGCAAAATCCAACCTCCTCCCCTACTTAATTCTTCTCTAATTTCTCCAAAGTCTTCTCATTCCCTCAATCCCTCTTCTTCAAGCCTTCTCCCAAAGAACTCCCC
>JBBUKS010514303.1:0-13171 GCA_038050645.1 Hedychium gardnerianum | reverse complement strand
CGAGCTTGGATTTAGATATTTGATCAATATGTTAAGTGAAGTCAAGTAGGTCAAGGGTTGACCAGAGACTTGAAAATAGTTAAGTCCTAGTGGGACTAAACAAGGAAAAATCCTAACTGGAGGTTGAGGTTAGGTAAATGGAAGACCTAGTTGGGAACTAGGCAGTGAAAATCCTAGTGGGACTAGGCAACCGTAAGTCCTAGTGGGACTAGGCAAAGAGAAGTTCTGGTTGGGAACCAGGCAAACCTAGTTGGGAACTAAGTTAAGTTCAAGGTGGGTTAGCTGAGAGCTAAACACTTAGCACGAATGAAGTCCTTGTGGGATTAGGCAAACCTAGTTGGGAACTACGTCAACTCCAAGTTGGGTCAGCTAAGAGATAAACACTTGGAACGAGTTAGGTGGTTGTGTCAATTGATTGGGAATCGATTGAGCATCATGCAAATCGATTGGGAAATCAATTGGGGCAGAGTGTAAATCGATTGGCTGGGTGAGTCAATCGATTAAAGTTGTTCTCAACATAACATAAGGAACCATAATCGATTGGTTAATCGATTAAGGGCTCACCAATCGATTGGAGCATGCTGCCAATCAATTGGGAGGTTGATGTTTGTCGCGAGAACAGAAGCTGGCCGAATCGATCAGGTGATCGATTAAGGCAGAACCAATCGATTGGGAGCTGTTTGTCGCGAGAACAGAAGCTGCCCGAATCGATCAGGTGATCGATTAAAGCAGAACCAATGGATAGGAGCAATTGATTGGGAGGTATTTGTCGTGAGAGAACAGAAGAGACTGTAATCGATTGGTCAATCAATTACAGCCCGACCAATTGATTGGGTGATCGATTAGGGCCAATTTTTCGTGAGAACAGAAAGCTTCTGAATCGATTGGGTGATCGATTAAGAAGTTGGTTGGCTTGGTTCACCAGTCAATTAGACATTCAAAAAAGAGCCGTTGAACGGGTAGATCTGACATGATAATCGATTGGTGAGTAAGGTCAATCGATTAAGAAACCCTAAATCAACAGGATAAAAGGTTTTCACGTGGATTGAAGCAGTAACTTTTTTGAGTTTTCTTCACAAGCTGTCAATACCGATTCTTGGATGATTCTGAGTGAAGTGCTGTTGCATTTTCGAGTTTACAAGAGGTTTTCTTGAGCAACAAGATCAAGAGCAAGGTTTCTTATTGTATTGATTATATTTACATTCTTGTTCTCCTTGTATTCTTGTTGTAAGCTTGTGTTGGGTTTGTACGAGGCTTCTCCGCCTCTAAGAAGAAGATTTTCATAGTGTATTTATGACTGAGAAGAGTGAATCTTTGGATTAATCACCTCCCCCCTCTCTCTGGCTCTCCATTTAATCCTAACACTCTTATTCATAAAATGTGGTAAAAAATCAATGCTTAGTGTAAGGTTGAGATCTATGACTCCAAGAACTATTAAGAAATTCTCTTGCCATGATTTAAAGTTGGCGCCATTCAAGATGGAAGAGAGTTGACGTTGACGATTACATTAGTTGGATTATAGATGGTTAAAAAGAACAACAAACAAACAATCATGCTCACATAAGTGTTAGAATACGAATAATAATAATAAATTCAAATAAAGATAAATCTCATCTCAAGATAACGATTAATCCATTAATATTTATCGGTGAATATCAAATAATAAATTTTTCATCGAGCTGATTTATTGCTCATATGTAAAATTGAACAATCATCACATATTTATCACTACAAGTGTATTTGTAATTATGTTAAGTATTAATTCTTTAGGCTATTAAATACCCATACAAATTGCTAGCACATAATCTTTTATATTTTAAAATAAATTAATTTTCACCAGAGGGACCACTTTGGTGGTATGTTATTTTAATTAATTTATCTTAAAATATATATATAATTATGTCAATATTCGAATTTAAAATTATATCAAATTTTATTATCAAATTTATAGTAGTCGACTTATCCTAACAAATTTGTACGAGTATTTATCAGCACATGTGTATTTAATTATAATATTATTAAGTATTAATCTTCTTTTAACATATTAAATACTCATATAAATTATAAGCACACAATCTTTTATATTTTAAAATAATTAATTTTCATAAGAGGGACTACTTTAGTGATATGTTGTCTCAATTAATTTATCCCAAAATATATATATTTAATTATATCAATATTCAAATAAAAATTATATTAAATTTTATTATCGAATTAATATTAGTCGACTTATCCTAACAAAATTTGTAAGGATACAATATTTTTTTACAAAATGATATTAGTAATAATAATTATTGTTATGGTTTTGAAATTATCTCGTCGAATAGCCGATCAAAATCGGAAATTTCATATTTTATCATATGCAAAAAATTTCATATATGCTAAATATTTCATATTTCAGTCCCGATGGGAAAACCGTCTGGTCGAACTCTGGCGCAGCCTTTGCCTTTTAAGTCCCTTTGATGTTCCCCAAACGGAACTCATGTCTCCGCCGCGTCACGACGAGCTTTATCCGTTAAAGATCATGAATCATTCCGTCCCGACAAAACGCGGGGTGGGGCGACCGCCCATATTTATCCTCGTCGTATGTTGGGAGGTTGCGTGCCTACGTTGACTGTTGGTTCCTTTTTCTTCTCCGCTTCCTCCTTTTTTCGGTGTACTCGACCTCCCTTTGACCGTAATCCGCATATTCAATATTTAGTAATAGGTTCTTCTTCCATGGAAAGGTAAAGGTCGCCCATTTCCCTCGCATTTCTTCCCTTTTCCACCATCCTATCAACTCAATCATCCCTTCAATTTAACTCGTTTAATTCCTCGCCCATCCAGGCTCTCCTCTACCGATCGGTCCATTTCTTATGGTTTTTAGTGTTGGTCGCAGCGAGATTTTTGCTGTTGCTGCTCGGCGGTGCTTTTTTCGATCGGTTTTATGATCCGCGTGATGAATGTAATCGGATCCATGGGGCTCGCCGTCGCCGTGAGGCCTTGCTGCCGCCTCTTCGCGGCTCATATTCTCCCCAGATGCCTGCGCCAGTACTGCCTCCGCTCGCTCCCGCATCGCCGATCCGCCGCTGGATGGGTCCGCACTGCTGTCTCCCAGTCGAAGGGTGGGGCCCCGTTCTCTGCCGGACGGGTCTCCGACTCAGTCGGCCCCCCGTCCCGGACCGTGCGCGGCGCTGAGAAGGCTTTCGAGCGGATCGTCGTCCCGGGCCTCACTGAAGCGAAGCACCTTGTCGTCGAGAGTGCGGTGCCGTTGAAAGAGAAGAAGGCTCCTGCAAAAGTGGAAGAGCAGGCGGAGGAAACGAAGGGCAGGGACGTATCGGAATCGGAGAAGGAGGCGTGGCGATTGTTGAAGAATGCGGTGGTGAGTTATTGCGGGAGTCCGGTGGGGACGATGGCGGCGAACGATCCCTTCGCGGAGCTGCTCAATTACGACCAGGTCTTCGTCCGCGATTTCGTGCCGTCAGCCCTAGCTTTTTTGCTGAAAGGGGAGACGGAGATCGTGCGGAACTTCCTTCTCCACACCTTGCAATTGCAGGTGAAGCTAACCTAAATCTCGTTTTCTTCATTGACTATTTTGGCGCAATGTATTATTCTAAAGAAAGATTTTGGCTAACACAAGAAACGTTCAATCATTCATGCTTTTCCCCCCCTTTTATCCTTTAATCTTTTGCAATCTTAGTTTTCAGTTCAAACTTCTTACCAAAATATGATGGTTAGTAAGTTGATTATGACTTATCCTCATAAATTTTCCCTTGCCAATTTGAATCTCGACTTAACTACCTGCTGTCTTTTTTTTTCCTTCCAAATAAAGTAATCGCTTAGGTATTCTGAAGTTTGATGGCTAATGATAGACAGTTCATTCATATATGTTTTGTCTTGATTTAGTTTCAATTTTTGTTTTTGTTTTTCTTAAATATAATATTAACATAATCTGAAATATAATACAAATCCTTTTTTAAGGTATTCCAGAAAAATAAAATGTTTAAAGTACAAAGTGAGATGTTTGTTACTTTTGTAGCAAAAGGTGATTACATTCACTGAGACGTCCCTCATAGTTTGTCCTAAGGTTATGTGAAGGGAGGTAAATCACGGGATTAACTTATAGCCGACCGCCAAGTGACTAGGGGGTTGAGGAGTTTTTTTCCAGAGGGCATACACCTGTCGAAAATTGATCTATGCCCCATTGTGTAGCAAATTTGCCACCTATTAGTCAACTGGGCACCATGTGGGGGTGAGATGTTTGTTACTTTGTTTGATAGGTTTGTGACAAATGAAGTACTGTGTTCTTATTTTCTGATATGCAGAGTTGGGAAAAGACTGTGGATTGCTACAGCCCTGGGCAAGGCTTGATGCCAGCTAGCTTTAAGGTTAGAAATATTCCTAAGGGAAGCAAGGGAGAATTTGAGGAGGTCTTGGACCCTGATTTTGGGGAATCAGCCATTGGTCGCGTTGCTCCAGTAGATTCCGGTGAACTTTCATTGAGATTCATGCCATCATTTATTCCATTATTTTTTCTGTGATTCATAAATTTTAGTATGAAGTTCCTTAAACATAATGTTCTCTATGGCAGGATTGTGGTGGATCATCCTGCTAAGAGCTTATGGAAAGATTACTGGAGATCATGCTTTGCAACAGAGAATCGATGTGCAAACTGGCATTAGACTGATTTTAAATTTATGCTTATCAGATGGGTTTGACATGTTTCCTACTCTGCTTGTCACTGATGGGTCTTGCATGATAGATCGCCGAATGGGAATTCACGGACACCCTCTCGAAATACAGGTATGTATTGGCTTTAAATACTTATCAGTTCAGCATTTTGTACATAAACCATACTAAGATTTCATTTGAGCTATCTAATTGGGAGCTGCAGATCTCTTTTGCGTTAACTTTCAGATATTGTTTAGTCTTTTTTTGCTTAAAAATTATTTTCTTGATTGTCAATTGACATATTTGTGATGTTTTATGGTATGATTTGTCCTTAATGTTTGAAATGCTACAATAAACAGGCACTGTTCTATGGTGCATTGCGTTGTTCGCGTGAAATGATTGTTTCCAGTGATGGATCAAAGAGCCTGCTGCGTGCTATTAACAACAGACTTAGTGCATTGTCATTTCACATCAGAGAATACTATTGGGCAGATATGAAAAAGGTCAATGAGATATATCGTTACAAAACTGAAGAATATTCTCAAGATGCTATTAACAAGTTCAACATATACCCTGAGCAAATCCCTCATTGGTTAGTGGATTGGATCCCTGAAAAAGGTGGCTACTTCATTGGCAACCTTCAGCCAGCGCACATGGATTTTAGGTTCTTTTCACTTGGTAATTTATGGGCCATTTCATCATCTTTAGCCACTCCTTGGCAAGCTGAGGGCATCCTTGATCTGATTGAAGACAAATGGAATGACCTTGTTGGGACTATGCCTTTCAAGATATGCTACCCTGCTATAGAGGATGAAGAATGGCAGATAACTACTGGAAGTGATCCAAAAAATACGTAAGATGTTATACAACATCACTCTTTTCCTTTGGTGTACCTTGATTTTCCATCTGGGTATTGGTAGACTATGGATTAGATGTTGCCTGTTAACTTTTCCACTATACCCCCCAAAAAACAAACTCTAGAGTTGCTAGCATATGATTAACCTCTACATTTGAAATCACTATGCATTGATAAGCTTACTTTTAGCAGCAAACTACATGATTTGTTGAGTTCATCTTGCACCAGCTTAATTCTGCAGTCTTAGGTTTGAAAAACACAAAGCACATACTTTGGCGATCTGCAAGCATATTCCAATGCATAAACTTGCACCTTTTCAGTTTTATATTCCAATAGATATTCCAACAAAAATCTTTTATTTTCCTATCCAGATAGATGCTTCACCTTTATATTACCTGAGTTGCACAAGTACCTAATTTGAATTCTTATCAATAAATGAATAGTATTTGGCAAACATTTACAGAGAAGAATAAAGTAGATTGGCTACCAATTATAACAGAGTCTACACTGGATAACTTGCTTTCTATGATGTGGAAGGGGCAGAAAACTGTATTGTAAAACTCAAGATCAATATATTTAATTGATACTTGTTTTGCTTGTTCTTTTCCTGCTGGAAAAAGAAACACCTCCACACATATTTTTGCACATTCTGAATATAGTTACATTGGTGAGTGTGCTCTGCGATATATCCTAACAAGAATTTCTTGTTTTTACAGACCTTGGTCATATCATAATGCAGGATCATGGCCTACTCTCTTGTGGCAGGTAAAGGGTCTTGACATGGAGGACTAATCTCAAGTTTAAGTTCTTACAAATAAATTACTTAAACACATGGCTTTTCTGTTGCTCTAGTTCACATTGGCATGCATCAAAATGGGTCGGCCTGAATTAGCCAGGAAGGCAATCACTGTAGCTGAGAAGCGGCTTTCAAAGGAAAAGTGGCCTGAATATTATGATGCTCCAACTGGGAGATTTATCGGAAAGCAATCGCGGCTTTATCAGACATGGACTGTTGCAGGGTTCCTTACATCAAAGTTGCTGACTGAGAATCCTGCGATGGCATCCATGCTTACATTTGATGAGGATATGGAGCTCTTGGAGGGCTGTGCCTGCAGCCTAATAAAGAGTCCTCGTACCAAATGCTCACGAAATGTGGCAAAGTCGCACGTCTTTCTGTAAACTATTTCTTTGTATACTTTCAGTTTTTACAATTATTTTTCATATTCACACCTATACAGATGTGAAGATGATAGAAAGAAATCATTCACAGAAGGGATCTAACTCCATACTGAGAGAATAGATCCCTTGTTTAGCTAGATACTGGTTATATTGTTTTCCCACTGGTTCTTCATGGTATGCTCAGTGTTTTGGTTGAGCCACCATTGACGACGACTACGTGGTCTGATGCGACCCAATGTTGGGTGTGTAACAGGAATCTTATACATTCTTATATAATGATAATATTTGTAATTTGAAATGATACTGAAATGTACTGAATGCTCACTATTGCCGTTTATTCCTTGGATTATATAATGTTGCCTTGCGAATTGCGATCCCAATATGAAATACAAGATTTTTTTTTAGGTGATCTTGCTTGAATCAAACTAATTTGTTCCAACATTTACTATTGTTCGAACTCATGACATGGCATATATATTTTATATAACAAAATTCAAAAACGATGAACTAATTAAAATAATTGCGTGTGAAAAAAAAAGTTAACAAATAATTAAATGCATAAGTGAAATGAAAAATAAATTGTGGAAGGCACACCACTTAATTTATATACAATTTACCTCTCGCATTGTTTTTTTTTTGTTTTTTATTATTTTCTTTGTCAAAATTGATCAAGCGCTCGGCGACAAATTAGCAATAGAAATCCGATTTGTTTCCCCTCTCTCTGGTCCCCTACGATGTCATAGACCGTCCCCTAGGGTTTCATAGGCAGCTAAGACTTAGTGAGAGATAGTGTTCTATCGACCGAAGGTTGTATAGGTTTCTCTTTGAGGCAGTGTGCTAGGAAGTACGCATGCTATGGATCCAGAAGAACTCATAAGGCGAGTTATCATGTTGAATGTCACGTCCCGAAGGTATATTTATCCGACGAAATGGACAGTACCCTTAGTGACAATATGATCGAATATCTTGGTATAAGTTCACATGATTTATACAAGTCAAATTCGCGCAGTTAATAATATCCAAATAACCAAATCATTTCATGAGAAAAATAAACCAAATGTAGTTAAAAGTAAAGTGTGTGCCGGCATAACTTAACATCACAATAAAACATCCAAAGCAAGTACCTAAGGAAATCCAAAACCACACAGAGTTCACTTATTACAACATAAGAGTAGAAATTAAATGAAATAAAGTGTAAGGAAGCATAAAATGTAGAAAACTCTCCATGTGATGTAGGATAGGCAGACTGTATCTCCCGGTGACAAAATAGAACATCTATCTGATACTTGAGGAAAATAATAACAACAGAAGGGTAGTGAGTCCAAATAACTCCGTGGGTATAAGAAAAATAGTGCATGATAACTATAATAGTAAGGGTTAAGGTACATACAATCTCATGAGAAGAACTCTATCATGTATATGACCATATACAGTACATATATCAACTCTGTCGTAATATAACACGAAAATCTTCAAATAGCATATACTATTAACCATTATAACACAGTCAAGTATTAAGTATAAAACCTAACTCAACCTATGAGAGCTATCACAGACGTAGATGAGTCATCTATGTATATATATATATACATAGATCAAGTGCACAATCATCACAGGCAAGTACAACTGAAATCAAATGCATATGCAACATACATTAAATGCATATGCGAAGTATGGTCACTCTAGCGTACCCCTCCAGCTACCACGACATCTGTGTGGCCGAGGGGAGTGGGACGGTGACAACTGATCGCACTCCAGCTACTACTACTTTGAGTGGCTGAGTGGTCAGGATGTAGGGTACCTATCTAGCTACAACAATAGGTCTTTGTCTGCACGATGCTCCAGCTACCACTATCTAAGTGGCCGAGCGACATGACAAGAAAAACTACTCCACTCCAGACACCACTACCTAAGTGGCCGAGTTGGTAGGAATATGACTGACGACTCTTTCGACCACAAGGGAGACAATGGTCGTTAGTATGCAGTGGTATGCAGTGCATAATAAAATGAACATCACACACATATGCAAGCATCACATATAGGTATATACCATAACACAGTATAATAAACTCACATAAGGAGGACACCTATGAAACATATCATACACGTGTGTAACGACCTACGATGTACACCAAACACGTATGCACCATACAATAGTATATATCCAGCAATAAAACAACATAAGCAACAAATGAAGTAAATACCTATGAAACACACCATACACGTGTGTAATGACCTATGATGCATACTATACACGTATGCACCCAACTGCGATACACATCATACACGTGTGTGTACCACTACCAATCATGGATAATTAACAGAACGAGACTGTATGGATAGCATAATAGACTAATTCAAGATCAAACATCAAAACATCTAAAGCAGTAAATGACATGAATAAATTTAAGATAATCAAAATTACCTATCAAGTCTATAATATCCATGCACTAAATTCAAGGTTCTAAAAGAGACAAGGATAGAATTACCTGCCTCAAAAATTGAGTGCTCTAGAAATCCTCAAATCCGATGCTCCGTCTCGAATCCGGATCCTATAAGTAGCATTACAAAACTACTTTAGTGCTAGAATGTAAATAAGAATCTAAACTCACAAATTAATTTAGGTGAGTTAATCGTCTAATTATTACTGTTTAGCTAACCTCTTAATTAACAGCTTAAGCATCTAAAATCCCTAGATATCAACTTATATATATAAATTCTGATACCTATTAAATGGTATAACCCTAGAATTACACCTAAATATTACAACTTCGTTTAGGTCTTAATTCTTAAGAGACAGGATACCTCCTAATCATCACATGATAATATAACTCATCCATTACTATATAAACATATCCAACAACTAATTACATAGCTTAATGAATCATAACGGCTCATAATTTCACATCTTAACTCATCCAACCAGATGAATCCAAGTATCATTTCCAATAATTCCTTCTAACCATCAATTAACTCTAGTCACAACACTACAATATTTAGGTATACGTCAACCCCACAAATCACCAATCCAAGCATTTAAAGATGATTCGACTAGTACCAACCACGGTAAATAAACTAAATTCATAATTC
The DNA here is from genome assembly GCA_038050645.1 of Hedychium gardnerianum. Classification (NCBI taxonomy): domain Eukaryota; kingdom Viridiplantae; phylum Streptophyta; class Magnoliopsida; order Zingiberales; family Zingiberaceae; genus Hedychium; species Hedychium gardnerianum. The sequence continues at coordinate 3,396 of JBBUKS010514303.1, read as the reverse complement.
TCATTTAATAGCTCATATCCAACTCTAATAACAAAACCACCATGAACCAACTTACCAAATCATGAATTCAACTACATAAATCTAGATCCAAGCAAGAATATCATAGTTACATAATCTAACATCTCAACCCATACAAAATTTTATATTCACACAACTCTTTAACAACAATTATCGATCTATACCTCAATAATTCATAAGTTCATATCCAAGCACGCACACAAACTATAACTACACAAATCCAAACTTCCCAATTCCTCTTACCTACTATAATGAAACTGTCGGAGGAAGGGATGCCCTGAACAGTAACCATAGCCGAAGCTCTCCAAACTGAAATAACTTGTTTCCAAATGGTAGGAGACCAAATCAATCACTAGATCAAGATCTAAACCAACTCACTATCACTAATCACCCTTACCTTATTATGGTAACTTCCGGAGCACATCCACAAGGTGGCCGGAGCTTAGGGCTGGGCGACAACAGTAGTAACCCTACTAGAAATACCTGAAAGTTAACCTGATCAGAAATTCCATTCTAACTCAATCCCAAAACATGACCTATAAACGATTACCTTAGCTGGTGGTGGCTGTCAGTTGAATCTGACTTAGATCTAGGGCACTCAACCGATCAGCAAGGCTCGCCAGTATGAGGGAGACAGTGTCGGGTGGGGCTGTTGCTGTGTTCGCGGGCTAGCCGGAGATTAGGAGGTGCTGGTCGGAGCTCTGCTTCCGTCGGCGAGAAGAGGGAAAAGAAGAAAATAGGGAAGTTGTCGACTGTGAAATCAGTGAGGCGACAGTGGCTGTGGCATTGTCGATCGAGTCTTCTTCGGAGCAGGGAGGCGACGACCGGAGATCGAGAGGAGAGGGGCTCGGTGGCGGTGCTCGAGTGAGGAGGCAGAGAAGAAGGGAGATCGATGGGTTGAGTTCGAGTGAAGGAAAGGGTCGGATGGGGTTTAAATGGTTTCAACTTAGTGTTTAATTTATAACCTTAGGCTTATTAAATTCAATTTTAGTTTTAATTAAAACAATCAACTCCTAACTTAATTGATATTCCAAATAGGTCTTTCAAAATTCTATTATTTATATCCCCGTAAACTTCTCTAATTAGATTCGATTAAATCCAGAAAAATTTCTAAAAATTCTCAGAAAATCTTATAAGCTTATTCCTCAATTAACGCTCATTATTTAATTATTTTTATTTACTGTATATAATATTCTCCCCCACTAATAAAAATTTGGTCTCCAAATTTATTATCTAGGTGTGATAATCAGACAATAGCATATTCAAACTATTTAAATACTGAATGAAACTTTACGCACCTTATGTAAATAAGTGAGGGTATTGAGCCTGAATCTTATCCTCAAGCTCCCAGTTTGTCTTTTCATTAGTATGATGTTGTCATCCAACATTGACAAGTCAGATGATTTTGTTCTGCAATCGGCGCTCCTTGCGATCCAATATACATGCAGGAATCTCCTCATAAGTAGCATCAGACTGAAGTGGAACCGACACATCCATCAGAATATGGGTAGGGTCTGACACGTACTTCCTTGGCATAGACACATGAAACACATTATGTACACTTGCAAGGGCCGGTGGTAGTGCCAACCGATAGGCTACCTCACCTATCCTCTCTAATATCTGGAAAGACCCAATGTATCGAGGAGATAATTCGCCCTTCAGTCCAAACCTCTTAACTCTTTTAGTGGGAGAGACGCGTAAAAACACATGATCATCTATGGTAAACTCCAAAGGTCTTCGCCTCTGATCTGCATAACTCTTTTGTCAGTCATGGGCTTTTGAAAATCTACGTCGGATGACACGTACTAACTCTACATCATGCTGAATGCTCTATGGTTCACCAACCTCGTCCCATAAAATAGGAGATCTACATGCTCTGCCATATAAGGCCTCAAACGTCGTCATCTAAATAGTTGAGTGACAACTATTATTATACGCAAACTCCACTAAATGTAAATGGTCCTCCCAACTACCTTCGAAATCCATAACACAAGCTCTCAGTAGATCCTCAAATGTATATAGTGCGCTCTGACTATCCATCTGTCTGTGGGTGAAAGGTTGTACTGAAACGAAGCTTCATACCCAATGTATGCTGAAGACTCTGCCAAAATTGGGAGGTGAAGCACGATCACTATCTGAAATGATACTGAGTGGTATACCATGAAGTCTAGTAATCTCCCTACAATACAACTCCGCCAAGCGATCCAAAGAATCTGTCTTACGGATTGGTAAGAAATGTGCAGATTTGGTTAATTGATCAACAATCGTCCAAATCACATCATGACCGTTCCTTGACCTGGGTAATCCCACTACAAAATCCATGGTGATATGCTCCCATTTCCATTCTGGTATCTGAATCTTCTGAAGCAACCCTGTTGGTCCATGATGCTCAGCCTTCACTTGCTGGTATACAAGACATTGAGCCATGAAATTCGTTATATCCTTTTTCATGTCATTCCACTAGTAAGAACGTTTTAAGTCTCTATACATTCGGATACCATCCGAGTGGATCGCAAAACGAGATCGATGTTCTTCCTGAATTATGTCTTCTTTGACCGGGTGTGACTTATGTACACATAGTCTTCCCCGAAAATACAGGATACCACTCTCATCACAAGAAAACTCTGTCTGCTGCCTTGGAACCACTCTACTACACAAATACCGCAGATGCTAATCACTAGCTTGTACTCCCTTGATCTGTTCCATAATGGGTGACTGAGCAATCATAGTTACCAAAATCCCTCATTCTGTTTGTCCTTGTTCCACGAGTCCCAACTTTGAAAAACCCTATACTAAGTCTGTAACTGTTGTTCAGTGATTAGCTAGAACCCCTTGAGATTTCCTACTCAAAGCATCAGCCACCATGTTGGATTTCCCTAGATGGTAGTTTATGGTATGCAATGCATAATGAAATGAGCATTACACATATATGCAAGCATCACATATAGGTATATACCATAACATAGTATAATAAACTCACGTAGGGCAGACACCTATGAAACACACCATACATGTGTGTAACGACCTACGATGTACACCATACACGTATGCACCAGATAGCAATAAATATCCAACAATAAAATAACATAAGCAACACATGAAGTAAATACCTATGAAACACATCATATACGTGTGTAATGACCTACGATGCATACCATACACGCATGCACCCAACTGCGATACACACCATACATGTGTACCAATACCAATCATGGATAATCAATAGAACGAGACTGTATGGATAGCATAATATACTAATTCAAGATCAAGCATCTAAGCAGCCAAAGCAAGAAATGACATTAATAGATTTAAGGTAATCAAAACTACCTATCAAGTCTATAATATTCATGCACTAAGTTCAAGGTTCTAAAAGAGACA
>JBBUKS010514292.1:0-13171 GCA_038050645.1 Hedychium gardnerianum | reverse complement strand
CGTGGGAATGATCGCCGGCAGCCAGTGAATCAGGGAGAGGCGATGACGGAGAGGGCGTGGCAGCAGGGAGTAAGAGAAGAAACGTCGAAATCAATGGAATACCAGCACGATGCCGTGAGAATGATCGTCGATAGCAAGGGACTGAGGGAGAGGCGACGACGGACGGCGATGGAATTAAGGTTTACGATCCAGTGGAAACAAAGGAGAGGAAGATAGACAGCGAGATTTGAAGTTTTCACCCAATCAAATCTGGAGAATCGGGTACGAAATTTCTCTCGCGCGAAGAAGAGAGAAAGAAGAAACGCATAGGTGTTGTATACGTCAGGTGTCCACGTTGACTGTCACCCACGATCGCATGTATAAAAATGTGCATGATAGTAAAATTATATATATATATATATATGATATGATTGAAATGTTAAATTAAAAATCTCAATAAATAATTTGGTTTTGGTTGCCACAGCAGTTTGGGTGGAAGCCCACTCAGGGAGATGATTTCATGAACAGTTGTTGACACTTTATTGAGGTGGATAGGCATCGATTAAGCGTAGAATTCGATAACCATAGCTAGTTTATTGTGGCGGGATTATATTTTACGACATTTTTTTTTTCTATATGTTTACTAATGAAACTAGTCAATAATCTATCAATTAATCTCTGATGGACGGGCCATGACCCATCAAAAATTTGTCATTTGTCTGATAGCGACAGGATGGGCCGATCCACCTAGTGAACTGAGAAATCTCCAATCTAATTCAACGATGAATTATAGATTAAATGAGCAGCACATAAAAAATAAAAATATATTTAAAAAATTAATTTCTTTCTCAACCCGTGGATTAGTTTAGACTAATAACTCACGCGGATTGATACATTTAGATCCTCTTTTAAACAAATTAATAAATTTTTAATTCAACTTATTTAAATTATTTAACAATCAAACTAACTCATAAAACTCAATTCAAATGGACAACTCTAATTATAATTATTCCTCCGTCCTTCCAAATTAATGGGGAATTACTCACGTTAGGACTTAGATTCACTCTCATGAATTTTATATAAAAAAAATATGGGCAAACAACAAAATGACTTTCCTTTTATCATTTGTATTAATTATACTATTCATCCTAAAAATATCTTTATTTTATCAATTTGATAATTATATCATAACTATTACAACTTAAAATAATTATGACTATAATTATTGATAATAACTAAAATCATAATAATTATAATCATAGTTGTTAAGAACATAATAATAGTCATAAATATAATAGTTACATCATAATTACTATAACTTGATTTATGTGTAGCACCTATATCCATGTTTGCTACAATAATAGTGGTATTTTGGATTAACTTCAAGCAATTATGATCGAGTTATTAAAATTATTTTAATATAATAATATAAGAAAACATTAAATCGATTTACTTTAATACTCTTTTAGAATACATATATATTATAATAGCTATAATCATAATTAATATAACAATATTAGAATAGATTTTTTTTAAGAATAAAAAATATAATAACATACTATTTTAATATTTTAAAAAAAAGTCAAAAAAAAAATTCTCTTAAACAATTATAAAAAGCGCTCTTTTTTATTCATGCAAAAGAAAAACGTCTCATCTATTAATATGAATTAAAGAAAAATTAGATTTTCTATTAATTTGCATTTAATTTTGTTCTCATTAAGATAAGATCGCCATTATTTGATCCAAGGGCCACCATCTTACCAATAGATCTCTGAGGCAAACATGATCACCAGGGGATTGATAAAAGAACATTTTTCAGCAAGTTTGATGAGAAGCCACACAATTTCTTCAGTCAACTGCTCGATCACAAACTCAAGGGATAGACAATGGTTAAATTTTTCAATAAATAAGATAGACTTTCATTAATATTTTTTAATTTATCCTAATAATTAATGAAAAAATTTCGTCGCCCAATGAATCAAAGTATGATTATCCAAATAAAATAGGGGAAAAGAGTGAAACATATAGAGATATGGCAATATGGAAGTCACGCGTACCTCCAAAGTTTTCACTTTGCTCTCGTCTCAAAAACTGATTTTTTGACTAATTGGCCATGAGGATCCGATCAAAAGACAGGGATCACATTTTTATTTTTTTTTAAAAAAAAAGAGGATCATATTTACAAGAACAGATTCAACAACGAGTAGATCTCCACAAGAAAGTAGTAGCCCCATTTTTCCCTGAAGAAATTAACATGGGGATTTCACACCTCTTTTAACACTTAGCCGTCTGATCCTTCCATCAGGCACAAAGAAGGGGAAGCAGCGGGGATAAGGATAGGGTGAGCAAGCATTGGCGGAACACATCGGGAATCGCCAGATCCATGGACGGAGTGAGTCACAGCGCCTCCACGGTGGGGGCGGCGGCGGCGGCGCCTGAGGGCCGTGGCGCGGGGATCGTGGTGGGGGAGCGCGGTATGTGGCCCTGGGAGTTGGTCCTGTGGAGACGGCACTTGAAGGAACCGGCGTGGGTGGCCGGAGCGCACACGCATTTCGGCGCAGCGTCACCGGCGACGCCCTGGCCGCAGCAGGAGGAGCTCGAGGACGAGCTCCGCCGCACTACTCCCCTCGGCGACGGCGCCTGGTGGTGTTTGGGGTGATAATCGTAACTCTCCTCCTTGATCACGAAGTTAGACGCCATTTCTTCCACTTGATTCTGGGAGCTCTCCTTCAGATCTGAAATAGCAAGCACATCGATGATCAGAACAAAATAACATTTTTAAAAATGTAATTTAAAAAAAAAGTTGGAATCCGAAACAAATAAGAGAGATTATTAGATTGACGTCCACAGATCTAAAAACAAAATGACAGAAACGATCATGTGTGTGGGAGAGAGTGACATCGTCCAGTCGTGATTTGAAAGATCAACGCTATTGTCTATTAATTTAACTCAATTTTTTACTAACGAAAAAAAAAACAAGAGAAGAGAAAAAAAAACCTTAATGAGCCAGAGCAACAAACTGCGTTATCCAACGCAATGCTCCGATTTATAGAATCGAGGCGCCGATCCAGGGCAGTCCGGGCAGCCTGCCCGCTTCCCGTCCCTCATCATACCCTTCCCCTTTAAAATATACCGCCGTTGGCGCACCCACCTAGATGATGCGGCGTCTCAACAGAAAAGTTTGCCCGCATTCCGTAGATTGACACGATTACCCTTGAAGTGATGAAAATCGGACACCGCAGGAGGAGGTTAGATGGTAATTTGCGAGGGGACCGCCTCCTGCAGGTGCGTCCTGCGCTAAACAGTTACGTGTAGATGGACGGGGGTGGTGACCAACCCAACGGACTTCCGGTCCACCAGTCCGGCCTAGAGTTGGCACGACATCGGAGTTGAGCTCAAGTCGACAGTGCCATTTGAAAATCATACAAGTGTGAGGCAGATGGGAAGTAGCTTTACTGGGGTTGCACGTAGAGTAGTCACGGTCGGGGCATCAGCCTAACAAATTAACTTAATTGGCCGCCGGCGGTTCATGGCTCGCCTGAAGCACAGACAACCCACAGTTAAAGTCATTTAGAATTTAATCATCAAAGGATGCACATGAATCGAGATGAAATCAATACATATCAATGGGAGATTATTAGATAATCTCCTTACCTTTAATACCCTGGAGTAGCCTCAAACACTAGGGTATTAAAGTTGAGGAAAAGTTGTGCCAATGTATGCAATGATAATAATCATGCTTCCCATATCTCACTCAATGCATAAATATCAAAAAGCAAGTGCCGGAAATAAGTAGAACAGACAGAAACTAGCACAAAGAAAACACAAGTAATTCTTTAAAGGAACCAACAAACTGCACAACTTTGGCAAGGTGAGTCTGGGATACTTGTGGGGAGGACAGAGAAAGTGGCATATCAGCGTTAAAAATTTAGTGTTTGTGAGGAAGCCATAAAATGAGACAGCATTCATGTACGCTCTTCCAACACACACAATGAATCCAACGAACTCGCCCATGAAAAGCAAATCCTTCTAGGTTACATCAATATTCGTCAAAGATAGTTATCATGGGACATTACCCTCTTCTCTGCCAACGCAAACACGCTTGAAATCTCTAATACCGAGATTAGGAAGTGGGAGGATCATGTAGAATCCTTGTGCAATTTAAATCCAAAAACCTTTGGCACGTATTGCTGAACTGCAGCTGAGGGTTTTGCTGACGGGAATGTCATCAGAAACAGGTGAGGAAAAGTTGTGCCAATGCATGCACCATCAATGTCTTATCAAAGTTAAAGAAATAAGCAATGATTTAATAAATGAGCAATCTCTGTGTATGTATCAAACCAGAATCAAATGTTACTTGGAAAACCACCTAGTACATGAAAATTGGAATATGCTATTGTACCAATTCTAGATTGAGTGTGGAGTATCAAAATGCAAATTCTACCAGATGCCACAATACACATGCAATACAGTTTGCGAACAAAATCAAGGCATCAAATATTTGGTAGCTTCAACATCTATATTATCTATCATCCAACCAAATAACTTTTTCAAGGTAATCTCCCCAGCGGACAAATCTAAAAATTTTAAAAAAAAAATTGCAGAATGCTACTGTATAAAGTAGCCTATACAAAAACATATCTCATGGACCAACTTTAACTCTTATGTCTGGTACATCCAATTCACAACCTAACTTAGGACAAAAAGTGTGAGAGCAGTATTTTCAGTCATGTATTGTTCAATGTTTCTGGATGCACTGCAAGCAGTTCTTTTCTCAATCAAAAAATTCAGGATTTTATTTTAATAAAAAGTCCTTAAATATTAAACATAAGGAAAACAAAATGTACACTTACTTCCTCAAATCATCCCTGAAATTAACTATTTCAAATGCATCACAAACTTGTTGAAGGAAAGTTCACAGTAACTAAGGATGCATCCAGATGGCAATTTGCTTGTGGATGGTTCTCGAAAGCCTAAATGTTAATTCTCTCATAACAGGTGAGTCAATGAATCGAGAGCAGTTTTCTGTAAATTCTACCATAAAAAAGACAAATGAAATGGAATACAAGATAAAGGATACTACTCTGGTATTTGCATCTTGGAAGGTAAATATCTTCACATTTAGGGCAGTAGATCTTTACAGATCCATTGTGAGGAATATCGGATGTACCCACTGGTAAACATGGCTGTCCCTCACAAAAAAATCGAGGACAACACCCAAAATCTGCCTTTTTGTACTTCTCATGCTGCAAAATCAGATGATATTAGCACTTCCATAACTTCTCATAAATAGATAAGAACAAGATTATGTATTTCGCCATTGCATTGTTAATATTCACTTCTACAAGTTTTCACAAATAGATAAGAGCAAAAATATCTATTTCACCATTGCATTTAGTCCTCTGCTGGTTACAATATAACGAGCATGTATAAGACCATAGAGTTGTTCAGCAGCAGATTCAATCTCACTATGCTCTTCACTATCAATATCACCTGAAAAATATAATAGGGACAGGGAGAACTAAATCAATTGTAGTTACCACAACATTTACGATGAAAAAGTACAAAATCAGTATATCAATTGCAAATGGCCATATGCAAGTGACAAAACTTTGTGAAAGATCATACCACTTAGTGAGTCATTGTCCAATATCATGTCTAAGGCATAATCATAAAACGGAATTAGTCCTTGAAGGCCGCATAAGTTGAAGTCATCTTGTATGTAGTCCTCATCAACTTCACAGAGTAACTCATTACCTCTCAACCCACAAAACCAGGTAATCCATGATGAATCTTCTCCTTCTGAAGTGCTCAGATCAGTTTCTTCACTCCCTGTTTCAGAGAGTTTGACACAATTACATTAGAAAACTTTAAATAGCTAGTAGACGAGGATTTGCTGAACTAATAATTCAAATTTTGAGCTAACAAGAAAGAAAGAGAAGCATCTAACCCATAATTTTGAGAAATTATAAAACTGAAAAAAAGAGTAGCACTTCATGAAGAATATTTTTGGTTTGAATTTTTTTTAGAATTCCCACATGAATCTGAAACAAGGCATCCCTTGCATTTGTTGTAACATTCTTGCACATCGCCTTGGGATTTTGAGATCATATATCATCTCAAGACATGAATAATTAAAATAAAAAATTTAGTAAATTTATAATGTGGCGAATTGGAAGTATATAAATAACAAAGAATGAAGATAAAGGAAAAAAATCAGTATTTGGTAGTGGATGACAAAAAAAAACTTGAGTTGGACCACAGAAGTTGCTATAACACAGCCTGCAGAATTATTGACAGCACCAGCCAGAAGCAATGAGGAAAAAAATCAAGAGTTTGGCCAAGTTTTTCTGACACTATTGTGACTCTTAAATTATAAACAATTAGTTTGCTACTACAATGAAATGAAAAATCAAGTTTTTTTTGTACTTGGCTAAGTTTTCAGGTCACAGAATGAGAAAATTTGGTCCTCAGGTTGACTTTCGATTCCAAACAAAATGAGCCAACCATGAGCACACTTCTATATAATATAATAAAATACATGAATATAAGGCTTGGTTGTTGTTATTGTTGTTGTTGTATATAACATATGTTCCAAGTGTCACCAACTTTGGTCGATTGTCAATCTTAAAGCCCGCTTGATTGATTTGATTATTATATAAGATATCCTCCCAATTGTTACTTATTAGAGTTCTTCTCTTGGCAGATTTAATGGTGCTGATATTAAATAAAAAATTAGTTAAACCATGTTAAAGATTTATCGACAATACTTTAGCTATCCCATGACTTGCTTTTTGTTATTATTTCACTTTTAAAGTATCTTTTTGGATGAATCAAAGGAACAGAAAATTAGATGCTTTAATTTGAGTTCAAACAGTCTCTACTTGAGAGGCCTGATACCCAACTAGATTGAGGCAGCTTGAAACTTGAGTGGTGAGGTTATTTCTTGATTATGGGGTCAGTAATTATGGGGTGAGTAATAAATCAGTCAAAAATCGACCACAATTCATTGCTACTCATGTTCCAACAAAGGGATCTACTCTAAATGGCAATAAACTATGCAAGCTCCTAGACATAATTTGAAATCTCATACTGTGCCATGGAAAATGATCGAAACATATTGTTTTGATAAATTTCAGAAACTTGATACCACTCAACATAGACAATGTCTCCTTCCTCTGCTTTATCTCCTTCCTCCTTCAATCTCCCATCCGTCACCGGTACCATGCATCAGAATGATGGCACGATCCCGAAGTTCCAATCAAAGATTTTAAATTTTGCTCCTAGATACTTTAACGCTTGAAAAATGTTACATTAACTTGATTGTTAAGCATAATTGCATGAAAAAACAACTAAATCATCCATCTCATAAACCAACAAGCTCATGTTCTTGAAATTGTTCTAATTATACAAATGGTCATATACCCATTAGTGCGTAAACCATATGCATGCACTTACAGAATATCTAGAAACCATAATATTATGTGCTTAGGATATGGCATCAATATACGAGAGGTTATTAAACAATGGCTAATACTTAAAAGTTGAATTGACTTAAAAAAATTGACATCATGATAGCATTAGGAAGAAAATGTGCATGGGTAGCAATCACATAGTTATGTGGAGCAGATATGAATTGGTGGATTATTTATATGTTCATCCACATGTGCATATGAAGACGACAGAAATTGTTGCATAGACATTTGCAACAACAAATGCAGGCTCATAGAGCACTATGGCTTTGTTACTCATCCAAACAAGTCAACATATTCTGCCATACAAAGGCCTGATAGTTAACTTTACATCCAGAAAAGAAGAGGATAAAAAAAAGATTTTGGACTAACCATGAGAAGATGTAAATCCCCAATAGTACTGAGTTGTATCTCTACTTATCGAATATTGCATTATATATAATTAACATTAACTAGTAGCTCTACTTGATTTCTCATACACTGCACTGGATAAATCACATTTAAAAGAACCTACCATGATTATATAAACCATCAGATGGAACCATCAATTTCTGCAGGAATTGTCTCAGTTCCCATTTTCTTTTTGTGCCATTACTATACACTATTATCGGAATGTTATCTCCATCGGCTTCACATTTTGATTAATTCAGCAATCTAAGAGAAAGTAAAACACTTGGACCAATAAGTTCTTGATAAATCTAAATTCATAGCTAACAGGTGCCAACGGAATCATTTAGGATTTCATACACGGGTAAATTGATTGTCATAAGTTACCCAAACCGGACCTGATGTAATAGACATTTGGCGGGTCACTCTTTTCTATCGGATGCTAATTGAGCTAAATAACCATCAAAGACAGAATGTTATAAGAACTAATTTCAGACATTTTCCCAATGAAATATAGCTCCCAAATCAAGAATTTTCTATTGACTAAATCTACAACCAAAAATTGGACAGAAAAAGAAGGGCAAACTAAATGCACCTGGAGTAGGCTTGTCGTTAAAATGAGCCTCCTTGCCAGGAAGCGCTGAGGTCGAGGTGCTATCCAACCTCTTTTTACTGCCAGAGATGGGAAAAGGAATCTTGGAAGAAGCCTTCAAGTTAGGCTCAATCGCTGCACTCGTTTTAGGGTTAGGGTTAGAGTTCGCTGTCCCACTTCTATCGCGAGCATTAGAACCGGTCTTCAACATCTCTAACCACCGGCGTCCCTCCGCCAGTTCTTCACCGCCAATTTATCGACTTTCCTGCGTCTAACACCAGCCCCATCACCAAATCTCGCGCCGGCTTAAAGTCACGAATCCTTCCAGAACTGATCTACGATGGTGGTTAGAGAAGAGGGAGGGAGGACCGTAGGAGAAGCGACCTGGCCGCCGGGATCAGCTTCTTCCGCCCGAAACCTAGGCGCGACGGGAAGGCGTGGCAGGGCCGGCGCATGGGTTCGGGGATTATGAATGCAAAGGGAAAGGAGATGATCTAAAAATGAACGGCGGCGGATTTCACGAGGTCGAGGGGATGACCTGCAATCGAGCGCGATCCGAGAGAGTTCAGTGTGAGACCGATATAAATCCAAGAGCGGGTTTGGATGAGACGGTGGTGCGCAACAAGGCACGGTTCTCGCACTGTCGCAGTGGATGCGGACTGTGAAAAGCTCCCTAACGAATTAAATTTTATGATGCTTACAAATAATAGTCTATTGTCGCGATTATTGGATGATAAATAACTTAATATTTTCCGAGTATTTTAGATAATAATACCTCCAATAATAATGAGTACCAACGTACAAACGGACAAGGATTCAGTTTATTTTATTATACCAGTTTAATAGATTTGGTCTCAACTTTGATATTTGTTGAAGTCTAAAATATCCTTCCGGTAATTATAGTTACAAATTAAAATGTTATTTTTAGTGGCTCTTGAGTTCAACAATGATACCTTCAAAATTAATCGAACAAAATTTAAACATCAAAAAATATATATAGAATAATAATATCTTACCGTGCACAATTAAGAGGGGCTCTCATATGACAAATAAGCCCAAGGGATCCACATGAATATCTCTCTCTCAATCGATCATGAGAATCGAATAATATATCATTCACTTATCTATCTATCTATCTATATATATTATTATCTTTTATATATATATATTATTATCTTATATATCTAAAAGATAATAATATCTCATTTGACTCTCGTATACAATTGAGAGGAACGCTCATATGATAGGTGAGGCCAGGGAGTTCACATGAACGTCTCCCTCTAATCAGTCGAGCACGAAAGTCGGACAATATATCTTTCACCTATATATATATATGATAATGATAATCTATATGACTCTCGTGCGTAATTGAGAGGAGCGCCCATGTGACAAATGAGCCCCCATAAACGCCACCCTTTTAGTCAGGCAATATATCATTCACCCTCTTTCTATTAAGTTTCCTCAGGATGAATAATTAACTAGTGTACGAAACGTTACACCATGAAATCTGAAAATCAAATCCTGACTAATAATCAAGTTTCCGCCCTCCTCATGTATCGATCACTATTTAAATTAATAGTCACCCGTGATTAACCTCCTCTGTATTAATCCTGAGAAAAATGGACGAAAGCCCTAAGGTAAACATTTCGCCTATATATATATATATAAGTTTGATTTGCTAAAACAATGGCACAAACACCTCATCTATGACTACATTTAATAGAATTTCATAATATGAGAGAAATGCAAAAACAATACTTCACAATAGATGAACGTTCGGCAGACAATAGGAGAAATAGAATATGCTTCAGCTATTTGGTCATTGGCGAATTAACTAAACTGAGTCAGTTCCAGTTTGCAAAGAGAATTAAAGCTTTCTACAAAAAGTGTCGGATGTTTGCCTCACCTTGCATCACTATAAATAAAAAATAAAATGTCCTTATAATGTCAAAAACTATTACCTGAAAATAAAAAAGTTGTATGGTAAAAACAACATAAAAGGCTGCAAAATGTTAATATATATATATATATATGCCACGCTTGGGTCCCAAGAGCCAATGTACATAAAGAGATCCATGCGCCATTATGTTTTTGTTTTGGGATGCATTCGTTGAGTTGCGTCGATATGAAAATGGATCGATTGGATTAGGAGATCAAAGAAACTAGAGAAATGAACTCGGATGCAGATCTTCCCTTGGACTTGTTGATAACAAAGTGCTGTGGATATTTTCGCAGAAGCAACAGAAGGCCATGCCAGGGTTTTCCATTGGTTTCAGCGGTCGGCCATTCCTCGGATGTGAGATATCTTCTTACCCTGCTATGATGCCACAAATTGCCAAACTCTTCCAGCAGCTGGGATCATGTCATAAAATGGCATCAAAAAGATGTGACAGGTTACAATATCTAGCAAGAAGAGATGAGTGTTCAGATGGCATACAAACATATTTTCATCAAAACAGTTGGAATAAGGAAAGTGATCTCTATATCAAAGAAAAGAAAACGGATATCTTTAAAAATCCTTTTCTTTTTATAGCAGACCATTTTTCCGATTTAGCACTTTCTGACATGGGTCACAACATGTATACTATGAATGGATTTGATGACAGTGCTCCGACTATCTATCTCATCAGACATGCAGATATAATGATGCAACAACTTCATGTTCTGTGAAGTATTGTTAATGCATTATATACTTTCATCTAGCGCTGCAAATAATGGACCAAAACAAAGAATCACTGAGATCAAGCAAGTTAGTGTATAGAATAGTAGAATTGTAGGGTGCTTGATTGCAACTCCCAAGTGGCAGACTTCTTTAAATTGCTTGGTTGGTAACTCAAGAAAATACAAAGCATGCCTTATATATAGCTTGATTATATTGAAGAATTAATGAGGAGGACAGCAACAATGATAAAATTCACTTTTTCTCTGCTATTCAGTTACATTGGTGCAGGGATCAGCAATTAGATATCAGTAACTTGTGCATGCTAGAGTATGTTAACACAGAAGAAGAATACTTCAATAATTCAGAACAAAACTTTATAAATCAATGAATTTGATGGAAGATTCAAATATCAAACCTCCGCGTGAAGTTTCTCCACAGACACCCATTCACCAGGCCCACAAAGATCAGAGAGCACTGTCATTACAGAAGTTATGACCTCTTTTTCTTCCAACATAAGGAGGCGCTGATTATCTGCTTCCCTATCCGCTCTTGACCTTCTCTCAGCTTTTGTAACTGATTATAATATAAGGTGATGAGATCACTGTAATATCAATAAATACAAAGGGACAAACGAATTATATAATATGTTTAATGCTTTATTGATAAATTAATGCTCTTCAACTTTAGTAAGAATTCATTTATTTTATTAAAATGCTACATGTTTAGAAATTCAAAATCATTCAAAAATTTTGTGCTTTCAATGCCATCATTAAGCTGTGTTTTGGGCAACAACCATATAAAATTACCAATGGACTGGCCATCCAATGTAATTCTAATGTCCTCCTCTATAAATAAAATCAGAGAATTATGAGAACAAATTCATACAATATTTAAAACATTGCTCTCTTCTTCAGAAGTTTTTCACAATCTTGTTCATTATGTTGGGCAAAAAGTAAAGAGTTGATCAAGATTTCTTAGCAGCATACTAGCTTGTCAAATATTTAAAACGAATTTAGCACAAAGTTTAGGTTTTATGTTACAATCTAGCATCCACCGTCATTTCTTTCAGTTTCAATTAAAATGTTGCTCTAGCATCGATGTAGCACATTGTCAACCCAAAAGTTGCACACTAGGCTTCTTATATAACATTGATCGGTTTTAGCTAGATTTGTCTGTATGTAAATTTTATTACATCTAGCACAACCAATATAAGTTCTATTAAATCTAGCACAATTGATATAAGTTCCTAAAAATATAATACATAGTACATAGTTGAGGTTATATAAGGTGGGAGAGCTAAAAAAGAAGAGAAATTAGTTGTTCTAGTGTTTTTCACATTGTGTGAAATTTTGTCATTCCTGCATTGCTTGATTTGATATGTTTTTATTATAATCTTAAACATTGCGCTAAGTCAACCGAAACTCCATAGCTATCTTATTGTCGCTCGCTTCTAGCCATCAAAGCTTTGGAGATGGTTTCTATGGTGTCCATAAGATATGATTGTGCTACTTCAAGTAGATTGACGAGATGCCATGTGTGAATGGACACTAGAGGTGATATGTAGTTGCATCAAAACTTCAGACTAAAACCTGACTGATAAAAATTAAAAGACTAAGTGTCCATTCACATAGTGACAATCTGGCTAAAGAGATGATCTTAACAATTAGTCTCATTTGTTCATCATTGATCATGAAACTTATTGTGCACATGATTGACTGTGGAAGAAATAAAATGTATTTGTAGTGTTTTGTTTCTTTTTTGTCTAATGTGTTTTGATCATGCCATCTTAAATCACATTAGCTACTGTGTAATAGAGTTTTATGTCGCTCTTAAATATATGAGTTTGTATTTGAAATATTGTGCTACATTTTTTTAGAAACTTGAACTAATTGTGTTAATTTTAAAAACAAAGTGACAATCCGGATCAAACTAGACCGATGTATATAGGAAGTCTAATGTGCAACGTTGTGGTTAGCAAAGTGCTATGTGGATGTCAAGTACGTATTTTCACAAAATCTAGATCTGCAGAAGCTAGATGTTAACATAAACCCTAAATATTATGCAAAATTGGGGGGGGGG
>JBBUKS010514291.1:0-33446 GCA_038050645.1 Hedychium gardnerianum | reverse complement strand
ATCAAACTACCTTGTCTCGCCGAGGGAGAGCGCGTCAGTCGTCATTCAGCGAGGGAGGGCTTCGGCGAGAGAGGGCTTCGACTAGAGAGGGCTGCGAGAGAATCGCGAGGGAGAGCTTCGGCTTCGGCGAGAGAGGGCTTCGGGAGAATCGCGAGGGAGGGCTTCGGTTTCGGCGAGAGAGGGCTTCGGCGCTTCGGGAGAATCGCGAGGGAGGGTTTCGGGAAATCACGAGAGAAATCGATTTTTTAAAAAAATCTCTTTTATTTATTTATAATGGGCCCCTGATATTTTTGGGCCCTGGGCAGGAGCCCTGATAGCCCTGGCCCAGGGCCGGCTCTGCGTGTATTGATATGCAGGTCCGACTCAAGGCATATGCATTAAGGCCTATTCAACTTGGGGCCATTAATATTAATTAATTAAACACTTATATATTAATATTAATTAATGAAGTGTAGGTGTATAAATGCAATGTTAATTTATTAATTACATGATTTCACTATTAAAAAATAATTAATTACTATAATTAATTATAATTATTAATTCTACTTCAAAAAATTAATTAATTATTACGATTAATTTCACATATCGATTCCGATACTTATCCTTATTTCTTATTTCTTCATTATTTTTATGTGAAATTTTATTTACCATATGTATAATTCATTTTATTATTATTATTATTATTATTATTATTTTCACCATTATTTTACAATTAGACGATACTTATAACACCTAATTAAAATATATTTAAACAATTTAAAATACACGAAGATAATTTTAATTTTTATGTGACGTAAAAAATTAAAATTACTTGATGATAATTTTTTAAAAATAAAATTTTTAAATTTTTATTTTTTTAACACATGTTATTGATAATTTAAATTTATTTTTAAAATTAAAAATTTAAAAAAAAATAATAAATCCAAAATTAAAAACAACACTTGAAATAAATTAAATTCTTTTCTTGAATAACTTATAGAATACTATTAACTATACTGGTTAGTGTAACTTCAATAGAAAGAAATTTTTAAAAATTAAAATTAATAAATTTTTATTTATGTTCAATAATGTCCCAAAAAATTAAGATTAAATAATTTAACAATTTTATCCATTGAAATAAATTTATTATCAAAACTTGAATATAAAATTTTAATTAATAAGTTTGAATTCAAAAAAAATTAAAAAGTTAAATTTTATATAAAAATTTATTTTTTAAAATTAATATTTTAATTTTTTTCAAAATAAATTAAATCCACGATTGTGGATCCCAAGTTCGAATGAAAAAATGTGAGAAAAAATTTAAAAATAAAATTAAAAATATTAAAGGATTAATTATTTTTTTTCATTTTTGCCTAGGGTCTCAAGTAACCTTGAGACGACCCTGCCTCCATTCATCTAAAGAAATAAGTCCTCGTTCATAATTAAGACATACATTGTTCTACATTTCCTTACCCTCTGAAATATATTCATATAACAAATTCGCAATCAATTCTGCAGACACTCAATTATGGTAATGTCAATAAACACAATGGGGAAGACCATGAAGATTATCATCCCTTATGCGTGCTAACCGCAAGTATACGGTCGTCATTAAGTAATACAAATATTATCTTCTGGCACTGCGTTGTTGAATACCAATTACATACAAAAATAAGTTATCTAGATGAAATTAAGATGAAGGAATGATTGTAATGAGAAACTAAGTTAAACTAAAAGCACTCAATAAAGAGTGATCAAGAAATCAAATCATTCTAAGGTTTTAGTTTCACCGCGATAAGTATTAATCAATCACATATGAACCCTTCTCTCTCAATGTCATATTACATTTGAAGGTGATTTATCCTCAGGTAATCGATGTTTTTCGCTCGGAATACAATGATGTATTTAACTTGATGCAACTTCTATTCTCAGAGTAATTGAATTAAGATAAATCCATTAAGTTATGTGATAATCAATGTTATCCTCAAGAGAAATTGAACTATTTTCAAAAACAAAAACTCAAGTTCAGTTCTATAGATTTGAGACTAAAGTTTACATCTTAGTTCGTTCCTCAATCTCTATTAATTACAAACATACACTAATATAGATTCACAATTGCCAACATGTTTAGGCACACTGAAATAGAATCAAAAGTAATTATGACATTAATAAGAGAAAGAAATCACAAGTTTAATGTCAAAATATCATCAAGCTACTCCCTAATCCTAGAATAAAAAGACTACTCTATAACATTGATGATACAAGTCATAAATATCAAATAAAACATTCTACAATCTCAAAATAAGCACGGGGTAAAACAAACTCGATTGTGGAAGTTTGTCAACGTCTTTGGAAGAAGATCTCCACGTGTTCCTTGATGCTTAGAAATCTCTTGGCTCCTTGGATGTCTTGGAAACAACTTCACTTTGTCTCTAAACCATTGCCCCTTGCTTCCTTTTATAGGCCTCAAACCCTAATAAGATTTTCAAAAAAAATTAGGATGACGCCATCAACAAACCCTAACAATCAACAACCGTGGAACGTTCCATAGGCTGGTCGTGAATTGTTTTGCTTTAATTTTCCTAGCATACTCAGTATCAACCACGATCATGCTACTACAAGCTGGTCGTGGATCTTGCCGCTTGTTTTGGCTGACGCTCCACAGGCTATTTGACTTCCTGGATGACCCACAACCATGGTGGCTACCACGATTTAACCGTGGATCATTCTGCGATGTATTTCCTCGGATTTTGCCTCTCCAAGCATACTCGAATGTCAAGATCTTCACTTCCTATCAGTATAAACACAAAACACAACCATCCAAACTAAAAAGATAAAATGAATGGAAATACAAGAAGTTTACATAAAATATACTAATGTAATGTAACAAATGTATGTCAAATGAGACAAAAAAATATATGCATGATTCACATACATCAAATTCCCCCAAACTTAAATTGTTCCTTGTTCTCAAGCAAGATGCACAATAAAAATTAATGTGTGTGAATGAGACTCATACAAATTTATCTAATCCTATCACGTAGTTTCATTCAATGAGTATAGACTTACGAATTATTTCACTATTTCCTAACTTGAAAGTTCTTTGTGCGCTGTGAAATGTGTATTAACTCTAAAGTATTTGATGTCAATCCAAGCTATTTCTATATTTCCAAAATTTCTGGCATAAGAGGCACATTACCTTCCACACGCAAGGTTGGTCCCCCCTAATGCTTTGCATTTTTTATACTTGGTCTCAAAGGAGCACTCGATGTTAATATATAATAAGTATTTTCCTAGTAACCACTCGGTCTCAAAGGGTACTTGATTGCATTTGCTTCTCATCACAACAATTTTTTTAACATCTTCACACATTTTTTCTCAATGAATTTGATAATCGCGTGTCGTACCATAGTATCAAATATAAATTTAATTTACTGAACCCTTTCTACACTAATGTAGCATAGAGATGACTCAGTTCATCTCACACAAGGAATGCAATGATAGGATGATAATCCTAAGATTCAATGTTATTACTTTAGGGGTTTTGTATTATAACTGAGGTTTGAGTTTTGAGTTCTAAGACTAAGAAATGGAAAGAATGCAAATAATGGAAATCTAATCTAACTTAACTACGATTACAAGGTAATTAAAAGCAACATGAAGTAAGACATTCAACAAAATTAACATGCAACCAAACATAATCTAATCTAACCTAATTGCATCTAACTTAATGACAAGAACAAACATCAACAAAACAAGCATTGCATGAAATTAAACTAATCTAATTATAACAATTAAATTCTAGCTAAGTAAAGAAACATTTTGTCAAACACATCATGACATCAATCAAATTAATCAAAATGTGTGAAAATTACTTTAATACAAGCATTCAACACACAATCAAGCCACAAAGAATCAACCCAACAACAGAAGCTTTCTCCTCTTCTAACCGGAAGAGGGGAAGTTGGGCCAGAGATGATGATGGGGCTGCCGGAGCTTGGATGAAGGAGGAATCGCCAGATGGAGGAGCGGAAATGCCGGGCTCTCCTCTTCTACCGGAAGAGAAGAGTTGGAGATGTAGCGGCGGTGATGAGGCAGGGCTCTCCTTTTCTAACCCAAAGAGGAGAGTAAAAGTGAAGAAGATGGCTGCCGGATAGGGATGAAGGGGCTTCCTCTCTTCTAACCTGAAGAGGGGAAGGGGAAGGCTTCGGCTCCTCCTCTTCTAACCTGAAGAGGGGGCGGCCGGCGGTTGATGGAGGAGGTGAGTTCTCTTCGAATCCGAAGAGGAGGTGGAGGCTTCGGTTCCTCCTCTTCTAATCCGAAGAGGAGGGTGACGAGAGCTAGGTGGTGATGAAGAAGATGGGAATGGGGCTGCCGGTGGTTGGAATGAAGCTCTCCTGTTCCTAACCCGGAAGAGAAGAGGTGGTGATGAGGAGGAGAAGGATCCGGAGCTCTATTGTCCGGAAGGTGGATGAGGATAGAAAAGATGGTGGGCGTCGGCTTGGTTGCTTCTTCTTGCGCCGAGGAAGATTGAAGAGTTGCGTTCGGGAATAGTTTGAGGAAGAGATTCGGTGAGGAAGAAGGATGAGAGTGGAGGAGACACCGGCCGGCGGTGATGAGGAGGAGAGGGAACCGCCGGCCGATCAAGTGGTGCTGGTGAGAAGAGAAAGGCGGCGTCGGCTTGGGGAAGAAGAAACGCGAGGGAGGATCGTCAATTGGGTAGGGATGTTACTGTAGCTTCTTATTGGAGCGGATTCGGGTTAGGAGAAACTGTGGATCCGGATCCATTAAGGAGGAGATTAGAAGAAGATTAGATTTTGGATCCATATTTTAGGTTGACAAGAGAAGAGGATCCGGATCCAATAAGGCTCCATTGGGGCTTTTGAGATTAGCTCTTGGATTGGGCTTTTGAATTGGATTTGGAATTACATTGAATTGGAGCTTCAATTCTTGATGAAAAAAAAAATGATTAACCAGATCGGGTAACGTCGGATCTGGGGCGATCGGCCCGGTCCCACGGAGTCAATTCTTGATGAAGAATGAATTACTGGATGCTTTAGATCTCAATCAACGGATGAAGACTCTGTTTTTGTTGGGATGGTGATGTTTTCTATGAATAGTCTAGATGCTCTTGAATTAGATGAATGATCCAGATCTCTATCAAAGGCCTAAATCGTTTCACATCGGGATGGATGATTAGGATGCTCTAGATCTTCATCAACGGCTCTAATCGCTTCCCTACAAAAATAAGATGCACATTTTTAGATAAATTTTTAGAAAATATAGAAAAAATTATATCAAGTTCTAAATAATCCCAACTCGTAAAACATAATATAAATCAATAATTAATCATACGAGAGGATAAAAATATCAAATAGAAATACCAAAATAATATGCTAAAATGCTCAATAAGTATTTCCTTAGTAATCACCGAGTCTCAAAAGGAGTAATTGATTACATTTGTTTCTCATCACAACAATTTTTTTCACATCTTTCACACTTTTTTCCCGATGAATCTCTTGACTCAAGTGTTTCTCTAGTAACCAAAATACAATGAAAATTCCTAAGAAAACTAAGGTAGTAGTTGATGTGTGCATTTCATATATATTTTTATCGTAGTTTGACACATATTTTATCTCATTTCTTGTGCATATATCACATGTTTTCATCTATTCGTGTTTTATTTTGTTACTTTCTAGTTCGAAGAATTGCTTTTATTTGTTTTCATTTATAGGATGCGAAAAGGAGCTAAATCGAGGTTCAATGACCATTTTTCAAGAGGAGTCCAAGAGTCTATAGTGTTCGACACGGGGGTCTTGCCAATCGGCACGACCCGTGTCCCATTTTTAGCCTTCTTCAGTGCTTATCAGGGGGGTCATGCCTGCTGGCACGGCCCGTACCCCGTTTTCATACCTCTCCAGCAGTGCCACGGGTAGCCCATGTTAGCCGACACGAGTCATGCCTGAACTCGGACTTCTTCAGCACTCACCACGAGCGGGTCGTGCTAGCCGGCACGGCCCGTGTAGCTACCCATGCCAGCCGGCACAAGTCGTGGCTGCGGTCGTGGCTAATCCGGAGTGACCGTGCCAATTTGGCACGGTCGTGCTAGAGCTCAGATACTTCCCATGGGCGTCACGGCCTTCCTGTGCCAATTTGGCATGGTCGTGGCTAATTTTTAGCCCAAAACAGTGCCGGCCACGGACCCTCCGTGGTGGTGGCCATTGCCTCGTGTCAGCCTCCAGTGTAGCACTGTAAATCAATCTTAAAACAATCATAACTTTTGGCTTGATTGGAGTTTCTGGGCATTCGACCTATCAAATTGAAGATAATTTCAAGTTCTACAAGTTTGGTTCATAGTCCAACCCGAGAAAACAAGGTCTAATGGGTGAAAAATCAGTTTTGGAAGAGCCTAACAAATTTGGCATATCTGAACAATTTGAAGAAGGTATAAAAGGGTCAAGGAAACCCTTGTTTGAGGCATCTTGGACCAAGGGGCTTTGTCCCCTTCCTTGGAGAGGATTCTCCCCTTCTTTGGGAAACCCTAGAGCAGTCATCTTCTTCCATCAAGACAATTCGTCCACCTCCGGAGCAAAGATTCCTTCCGAAGACATTTTCTGCAAATATCGTTAAGTATCTCTTCCTCCTAATTCTCGGTTTTGGATGGTAAGAATGCTTCTTTCATTGTCTTTGGTTTGTGATTCTCTTTCTATGGAGTAGCTCTCTAGATCTTAGGAGTAGGAAGTAGTTACGATGCAATTGTTGATGCCTAAACTCCGTATTTGCTAATTTTCTTTGTTGTATGACATGTTTACTTCATGTTTCAATTCTATGGTGTTTATTGTGTTCTTAGGTATCTGATTGAATGCTTGGGATGTGGAGGATTTACCTCCTAGTAGGGGTGATGACCTAGATTCGTATGATCATCGAGCCCTTGTGATAGGGGTAACCCTTTAAGCGGACAATCTAATGTTATTGCCTTGAATGAATGTCGATCCACCATAAGAGAGCTACTATCCTGGATCTTAATATGTTTACCCGAACTTGTTATCATTAGATATAGGAGATAAACTAGATCGTATGACTGTGGAGCCCTTGTGATAGGGTTTAAGCAGACTTTCTAGCGTTATCGCCTTGCTAGGACGTGATAAGTTTGGGTAGGCACACCGAAAGGATCATCCTTGATTTCTACCGGAAAACTTTGATAGAGTTTTCTACATGTGAGTAATCATAGAGGCAGGGAGGTTAACTATGCGTAGTCCGTCAACAACCATCGTAGTGAAATCGAAATTCTAGGATCCTTCCCCCAATTAATTCTCTCCCTCGATCACTTCCTCTCTCTTCTCTTTCTCTCAATCTCTTAATCACTGGCTCTCAAGCTTTCTCACACACAATTTGTCTAGATAATCACATTCTCTTAGTAAACTAGTATTTAACCACAGTCCTGAGGATCGATATTTTATTATTTGATGACACACCGTGTACTTGCGGTTTGCACACATCAAGTTTTAGCGTCGTTGTCGAGGATTGATTTTGGTTAATATTAGTTAAACTACGAATTGATTGGACTAGATTTCTTTCTTTTTCAGTTTTTGCATTATTTTTCTTTTCATAACACTTCCTTCAATTTAAATTCTACATTTTTATTTTTCTAGTAATTCTGTTTTGAAGGTATTACAATGAGCATTTACATGACAAACAGGCCTTTGAGAGAATTTTTCACACCCATAACTGTAAGAGTAAGATCTCTCACTGTGTTACCTCAAATCGATGCTGACAACTTTCAACTTGACCTAGTATTAATTTCCATGATACAAGCTCACCAATTTAAAGGAGCAAATTCAGAAAATTCATATTTACACCTTGAGATATTTCAAAAATATTACAATGTGGTGAATTGTGAAGGAGTCTCTGATAATTCTATTCGGTTGTTGGCATTTCCATTCAGTATCAAAGATAACACAAATACTTGGTTGTATTCTCTCTGTCAACAAAGCATAACAAGATAGGAACAACTAGAGCAATGATTTCTGAATTACCTTTTTCCTCCGAGTAGGACAACATATATGAGAAATCGAATCATGAACCTTGCGCAAATAGATGGAGAATCACTATTCAAAGCATGAGAGAGATTTAAAGGTTTATTGTAGCAGTATCCTCATCATGGGTTGAAAAAGTGACTGACTGTGCATATATTCTATATGGGGATTTCTTTCTCAAATAAGATATTTTTGGATTCAGCTGTAGGAGGTTCTTTGATGAACAAAAGTTTGAATGAAGCATATGACTTAATTAATCATGTAACACTGAACCTCCATGAGTGGTCAAATGAAAATTGGATGACATCTTCCCCGAGAATCCTAGAAGTGCGAGCCATGAATGCAAATGCAAAGTCAACCAAGAGTTGTTTCCACCACTCGAGAATTTTGAAAACCTAATAGAGAGTGTCATCAAGTCACCAAATGAAAGATTCAAGCAGCTAGATGATAAGATAGAGGGATGGGCCTTACAAGGTTTTAAAGCTCTTAAACGAATTTCACTTGAGTCATCTTTCCCTACCGGAATAAATGCTATGGAGTTGAGGAGTGGAATAAATCTTGAAGAAGTGCAAGAGAAAGGTGGTACCACTAACGGTGGAATGGATATTGAGAAATCAGATTTCTCGAAAAAATTAATCACCACCACTTCAGCAAGGGTGTATAAATCATCTGTACTATTCCCTCAACAATTGGTAAAACCAAAGCTAGTCGAGCAATTGGGGCCTCCATCACATACTCAAAAGGAATACGAGGAAAAGAAAGATGAATCCAACCCAATGTCTCCATTGAGGACCTATGTACTACCAATCTCTTATCCACAAAGGCTAGTGAAAGCCAACAAAGATGAAAAATTTGACAAATTCTGTGATGATGATGTGGTTGCTTGTAAATTTCTAGATGTGAAGGTTGCATATGTTGATAGTATTATAGAATTTTTTGATAATGATTATGATGATGTGGTTGCTTGTAAATTTCTGGATGTGACCTTTAAGGCTGCATATGTTGATAATATTATAGAATTTTCTGATGATGATTGTGATGATGTGGATGGAAGTGTAGGGATTTATGCTGTGGAAGCAATGTCCCAATAATCACTTCCTTTAATCGCACAACCATTGGACATTATGGATGTTGCAAGAATTAAATTTGTTGATGATAAAAATGTAGGGACTTTTGTAGTAAAGGCAAAGCCCCAAGAATCACAACCTTTAGAGGTATCATCATCTGTGCCAGAGTTAGAGCCTTTACTTGCCCTGGAGAAAGTCACATTCACTTGTTTGGAGCTTTCAGGTACCTTTCAGCAACGCAAGGTTAGTATCTCTTATAATCTTTTAGAAAGTTTCATAGAAGTACATGTAATTAATTTTGTTGGATGTGATTCATTTTTTGATACATGCTTAGTTAAACTTAACATGGTTCTAGTTCTTTCTTATCTCGCATGCATGTGGGAGGTGTGTTCTTTCATTGGGTGTGCAAATTTTTATAGGGCTTGGGATTGGAGGATTCAACTGAATCGTCTCCGACCTCTAGGAAGAATCTTCAAGGAGATAAAGTTGGAGGGAGCGATGCCTCATGATATTGATCCCATGATGATAGCTCTCTCCACAATTTGAGTCATTGTCAAGAAAGTCTGGAAGTATTTACTCTGACATAAGCGAGATTTAGAAACTAATAAAGGGATCGAGCTAATGACCATAAACAAGGACTTCTTGGGAGGCAACCTAAATTTCTTTCTTTGCTTTCGTTTAAGTTTTTCTTTTATTTTGTATTCTTAGTTTTTAGTTTAACTAACCCCCTACTTGATTTTTCTTGTCTAATCTTCAGGATTCAAAGATTTGGAGGAGCGTGAATATCAGATGAAGGGGTGATTTCAAAAAATGCATGACTTAGAAGTTTGACACGCATCACTTGGTAACTCCCCTCATTTTAAAACCTCCTTCATATTAGATTTTTGGTTTTTATTGGGACAATGAAATATTCAAGTCTAGGGGATGTTTCGTTAGTTAGGATGTTTTGTTAGTTTTTGTTAATTTCATGCTACTATGTCATCATGCATTGTCATTATTTGTTTGTTCCTCATAGCAAGATGCTAGCACGTTGATTCTAGATATATTTGTTGTTGTGATAAAACATGCTAGTATGTTTAGTGATTTATCTCTCCTATTCGCAGATAGCATGAAGTGAGCAATATTTTTATTTGAAGAGTTTAAGTGTTGGCTTAGTTTTAGGATCTCTTCACACATGCTTGACTTTGATAATAGATACTTCTGAAAATAGTTATGATTCATAGAATCGGACTAATATGCTTATTTTCCTTTGTGACTTTTCAACTATATTTTGGTTACTGGATAATGTCGGTTCATGTTAACTCATTGAAAAAAATCTATATCTCGAAAAAAAAGAGAAAAAAAATTGAGTTAAAAAAAGAAAATATGCACACAAAAATAATAATAATAAGGAGAATAAGGGATAAAAAAAAAATTATCGTGAGTGAAAATTAACAAGTTATCCCTTTGAGACCGAGTTAGGTTACTAGGAAAATAATTGTTATGTTTCTTTTGATAACGAGTACTCCTTTGAGACCTTATGTAGTTTGAGAGAAAAGAACTTTGCGAATGACAGGTAAATGTCTATCGCCGGAAGCATGAGGAACATGGTTAAATAACGATTTGATTAGGCTTAGAGATTAACACTTGAAAAGGTTAAGTCACTCATTGCACTGAGCACAGAGAACATTTACTTAGGTCACACTTATACAACTTTGTATCTTGCTCATCAATGAAACTACACGATAGGATTATATTAATTCACAAGGGATTATGATACATCATTTACACACAAATATAGATTGCAGATTTTGCTTGTGGATAAACGAAGATTTATGTCTAGGGGATTTTGATGTGTGAATTTTATATAAGATTTTTATCATAGTTTGACACATATTTTATCTCATTTCTTATGCATATATCACATGTTTTCATCTATTCGTGCTTCATTTTGTTACTTTCTAGTTCAGAGAGATACTTTTATTTATTTTCATTGATAGAACGTGAAAATAAGCTAAAACAGGATTCAAAGATCATTTTTCAAGAGGAGTCCAGGAGTCAACAATCTTCAACACGGGGGGTTGTGCCAGTCGGCACGACCCCCCGTGTCTCATTTTCAGCCTTCTTCAGTGCTCACAACGAGGGAGGGTTGTGCCATCTGGCACAGCTCGTGTCCCATTTTCATGCCTCTCCAACAGTGCCACGGGCAGCCCATGCCAGCCAGCACGGGTCATGCCTGAACTCGGACTTCTTCAGCACACACCACGGGCGGGTCGTGCCAGTCGGCAAGGCCCGTGTCGCCACTCGTGCTAGCCGACACGGGCTGTGGATGTGGTCGTGGCCAATCCGGAGTGTTTGTGCCATAACTCAAATGCTTCCCAAGGGGTGTCAGGCCTAGCCGTGCCAATTTGGCATAGTTGTGGCCAATTTTTAGCCCAAAATAGTGTCCAACATGGACCCTCGTGGTGGCGGTCATGACTCCGTGTCAGCCTCTAGTTCACCACTGTAGACCAATCTTTAAACAATCATAACTTTTGGTTCAGTTGGAGTTTTAGAACGTTCGACCTATCAAATTGAAGATAAATTCAAGTTTTACAAGTTTAGTTCAGAGTCCAACCCGAGAAAACAAGGTATAATGGGTGAAAAATCAATTTTGACAGAGCCTAACAAATCTGGCAGATTTGAACAGTTTGAGGAAGGTATAAAAGGGTCAAGAAAATCTTTGTTTGAGGCATCTTGGACCAGGGGGCTCCGCCCCCTTCCTTGGAGAGGGTTCTCCCCTTCTTTGGGAAACCCTAGAGCAGTCATCTTCTTCCATCAAGATGATTTGTTTACCTACGGAGAAAGGATTCCTTCTTAAGATATTTCTTGCAAATATCGCTAAACATTTCATCCTCTCAATTCTTTGTTTTGGATTGTAAGAATGCTTCTTTCATTGTCTTTGATTTGTGATTCTCTTGCTATGGAGTAGCTCTCTAGATCTTAGGAGTAGGAAGTAGTTACAATGTAATTGTTGATGCCTAAACTCCATATTTGCTAATTTTCTCTGTTGTATGTCATGTTTACTTCATGTTCCAATTCTGTGGTGTTTATTGTGTTCTTAGGTATCTGATTGAATGCTTGGGATGTGGAGGATTGATCTCCTAGTAGGGGTGATGACCTAGATTCGTACGACTGTGGAGCCCTTGTGATAGTGGTAACCCTTTAAGCGAACAATCTAGTGTTATTTCCTTGAATGGATGTCAATCCAACATAAGAGAGCTACTATCCCGGATCTTAATATGTTTACCCCAACTTGTTGTCATTAGATATAGGAGATAAACTAGATCATATGACCGTGGAGCCCTTGTGACAGGAGTAACCCTTTAAGTGGACTTTTTAGCGTTATCACCTTGGTAGGATGTGACAAGTTTGGGTAGGCACACCGAAAGGATCATCCTTGATTTCTATCGAAAACCTTTGATAGAGTTTTCTACACGTGAGTGAATCATAGAGGCGGGGAGGTTAACTATCCGTAGTCCATCGGCAACCATCATAGTAAAATCAAAATCTTAGGAGCCTTCCCCCAATCAATTCTCTTCCTCGATCACTTTCTCTCTCTCAATCTCTTAATCATTAGCTCTCACCTTTCTCACAGACAATTTGTCTGACAATCGCATTCTCTTAGTAAACTAGTACTTAACCACCAGTCCCTGAGAATTGATATTTTATTACTTGACGATACATCGTGCACTTGCGGTTTGCACACATCAGTAGTCCATTGTAATGAATAACAACCTTTCTCGAATACTTCAACTCTCGAAGTCAAGTTTATGTGAAAGGAGATCCTTATCAAGTAGAAAAATAATGAAACTTTTTGACATAACAACACTTAAATCATACTGCTATAGATAGAAGAAAATAATTTGCTAAAAATATGAGAACAAATTCAAACATGCAAAAATTTCTACATGCTAATGACATGCCATAAAAAGTAGAAATATGATAATGAGTGAAATAAAAGCAAAATAAAAAGACATGATGATTATGAAATACTATAACTCCTCCAAACTTAAAATATACATTATCCTAAATGTAAGAAAGGAGTAAACAATATATAAAACTTATTGAGGTGGAGGGAAGTGACCTTGAGAAAGTTACATTGAAAGTCCTTTGCGCTCCATGACCATGGTGCTCACCATGACCTAGCCATGGTGCATGTTGTGGATATTATTCCCTTTCACTGAGCTAAGTACCACGGTCGTGGTAGCTATCACGGGCAGGCCGTGGTTCATTCTATCCCGGACATAGTTATATCTATAAATCAAATCAAAATATTGAAACATCAAATTGCAAACAAAGAACTAAAACAAAAGAAATATGAAAAACTTAAACAGAAAATAAACTTGAGTTGCCTCCCAAGAAGTACTTATTTTAGGATGTAAGTTTGACCCATGTTATTCTCAATCTAGAAGGCTTGGTTCGAGGAGGTTGTGCTTCCCTCCAGCTTTACGGTTGCCTTCTACCAATCTTCCACCAATCAAATGCAACTCCAATGGTTCATCTGAGGAATGCCTATGTGTTTCTTCCTTTATCATCCATTGTAAACAATCCATCCTACAACAAACATTCTCAACAAATGGTTGTTTAACAACCTTGGATAGATCAAATTCAATTTTGTCTTCACCAACTACTAGAGAAAGTTTATGATTTTTAATGTTGATTATAGCTCCAGCAGTGGCTAAGAAAGGTCTCCTTAGAATAATAGGAATTTGAGGATCTTCATCTATCTCAAATATAACAAAGTCAGTAGGAACCACAAAATTATCAATTTTAACTGATATATCCTCAAAAATACCCAATGGGTATCTAATAGAATAATCTAAAAGTTGCAAAGCCATAGTTGTAAGTTTCAATTTACCTAAATCCAATTTCTTACATATGAAAAAGACATGAGACTTATGCTAGCACCAAGATGACTAAAAGCTTTATCAAATTTAACATCATCAATCATGTAAGAAATTGAAAAACTACCTAGATTCTTGATTTTTTAAGGTAATTTATTTTGAATCAATACACTGCACTCCTCTGTTAAAGCTACAGTCTCATACTCCTCATGTTTTCTTTTGTGTGATAGTATATCCTTCAAAAACTTAGCATAGGTAGACATTTGTTGCAAAACTTCGATGAAGAGTATATTCACATAGAGCTTCTTGATCATTTCCAGAAATGTACCAAGTTGTTCATCTAGCTTAGCCTTAGCCAAACATTGAGGGAGTGGTATCAATGGTATGTAAGTTCTTACCCGAGTCGTAGAGTTAGGTTCCTTACCACTTTCTTTAGAGTCTTTTCCTTCTTTAGATAACATCAGAGTAGCTTCGACCTTTTCAGGTCCTATGTTGTTTTCATTTTTCTAACTTATCTTAGGCTCTTCCAAAATCTTGCCACTTCAAAAAAATACAACATTGTAATGTTC
Source organism: Hedychium gardnerianum (assembly GCA_038050645.1). Taxonomy (NCBI): domain Eukaryota; kingdom Viridiplantae; phylum Streptophyta; class Magnoliopsida; order Zingiberales; family Zingiberaceae; genus Hedychium; species Hedychium gardnerianum. Next base: position 18,930 of record JBBUKS010514291.1, on the reverse strand, counting down.
AATAGAATTTGTCTCAAGTTGACTCGAAAATCCACCTGAGTTCTAGAAGACGAACTATCAACCTATGCAATTTGAGATTCTAACATTCTAGTATGGTTAGCTAAGTTGTCGACTTTACCTACTAGTTGTTTGATTGTCTTTCCCGTTGTCTGATGTTGTTGCCTAAACTCCTCATTCTGCTTAGTTTGAGTCACAATGAAGTTCTTCAGAAGAGTTTTCAAGTTGAATTTTGGTGTCTATTGAAATCTCGACGGTGGCCCATAATTGCCTTGTCCAACTTGATTCTGATTGTTCCTATAAGAAAATTTTGGATGGTTCATCCAACCAGAGTTATAGGTGTTAGAATACGAATTATTTTGTGGACTCTAATTGTAGTTGTTGATGGCATCCACTTGCTCCATTAGTACTCCTTGAGAAGGTGCAAGTCCTATTTGGCAATTCACATATGTATGACCTGTTGCACCATAAATCTCATAAGAAACATTAATAACATTCACGACACTAACATTGAATTGATCAAATGTTTCCTACAATAAGATCTAAAGAGTTCACATCATACTTACCTACAACCTTTATGAGATTACCTCTTTCGTTCGCCCATTGGTGGTGATTCAATGTCACCCTCTCAATGATATCATAGGCTTCATTTAATGTTGTATTTATTAAGGTACCTCCAGTAGAAGAATCCAATGAATCCTTCATCGAGTATGTGATCCCATTATTAATGTGTGGATGATCAAGCACATTTCCAATCCATGATGGGGACATTGTTGTAGCAACCCCTTAAATCTGTCTCATGTATCGAACAATGATTCTTCATCCTTTTGTGCAAAACTTATGATTTGATTTTTGAGATGTATTGTCTCGTTATGAGGTAAGTACTTGTCGAGAAAATGTTGTTCCAATTGATCCCATGTGATGATACACCCTAATGGAAGAGAATGCATCCAAGCTCTAGCCTTGTCCCTCAAAGAGAAAGGGAATACTCACAACCTAATAGCATCTACAGAAGAACCATTAAACTTTAGTGTCTCACAAAATTCCAAAAATACCTCTAAATGCATATTCAGATCATCTATAGGTGTGCCTTCAAATTGATGTTGTTGTATTATATAAAGTAGTGAAGGTTTCAACTCGAAGTTATTGATATCAATCGGTGGTCTTGCGATGCTAGACCTCAATCCACTTGCACTTGGCACAACATAGTCCTTTAAAGGCATATTCTCATCATTGCCATCATTGGCATCATTGTTGGTGTTGGTTGTTCTCGATCAACTTCTAGTCGACTCTGTAGGTTTCTTCTTGCATAATAAGTTCTTTCAATCTAAAGATCCACGTCAAGAAAAACTCCTCTTTTATCAAATCTTCACATACAAGAAAAAGTTGCTCGCCTGCAAGGGTTAAAATGAAAAATAGTTGTAAAAAGAAATAAAAATCTAGATTAACCAAATTGCAAATAAGACTAATATCAACAAAACATAATCCTCAGCAATGATGTCAAAAACTTGATGCATGTTAATTATAAGTACATGGTTGTCGTCAAGTAATAAAAATATCGTCATCTGGGACTATGTTGTTAAATACCAGTTACATACAAAACAAGTTATCTAGACAAAATCAAGATGAAGGAATAGTTGTAATGAGAAACCAAGTTAAACTAAAAGCACTAAATAAAAGAGTAATTAGGAAACTAGATCTTAAGACAATTCTCTCACAACGCAGACTACTCTTGAAGATGATTTATCCTCAGGTAATCAATGTTTTCTCTAGGAATACATCAACGCGTTTATCCCAACGCAACTCCAATTCTCATGGTAATTGAATCAATCTAAACTCATTAAGTTATGTGATAATCAATGTTATTATCGAGAGAAATTGAACTACTTTCATGAATTATAACTCAAGTTCAATTTTATAAATCCGAGACTAAGGTTCACCTCTCAATTTGTCTCTCAATCTCTAGTAATTGCAAACATACATTAATATATTCACAATTGCCAATGTTTTGTTAAGCACACTAAAACTAAATCAAAAGTAATCATGAAATTAATAAGAGAAAGGAATCACAAGTTCAATGTCAAAATATCATCGTGCTACTCCCTAATCCTAGAATAAAGAGATTACTAATGTGTGTGATTCATGCAATGTTTTCCGTGTTATTTAACATTTATTTACTACATTACATAAGCATATTTTTCATAGTTTCTTACCTTTTGTACTCTTTTTATCACATTTGATCGAAAAACTGCTCTTTGTATGTTTTATTGACAGGACATCAAGTTGGAACTCATTTGAGAGTAAAAGCCTTGGAAGTGAATGTTTCTGCATGATGCATGGTCTGGCCGTGACACCTGTCATGATCATGCATCACCTTTGGAGGTAGAACCAACATCGAAGTAGCAACCGAGAAGTCTAGCAAGTAACATGGGTAGGTCGTGGTAGCCACCATGATCGTGCCCCAATCAGTTGCTTTGACGAAGAAATTCCAGCAAGCACCACGATCGTGGTGCATTAAAATAGGATGGAAGCACCCCTGAGTTTTTAGGAAAGTTTATTAAATTTTGATATCTTTTGAGGTTATAAAAGGACCAAGGGGGCACCTATTTGAGGCATCGAGAATTTCTCATGACAAGAAACCCTAGGAGAGAGTCATCTTCCAAGGGCCACAAGGATTTTGTCCACCAAGGAGATAAGGAGATCTTCCGAAGACGATATCTACGATTGAGTTCCATTTGCACTTCTCTCTTTCTTTGAGTTGTAGAATACTTTTTTTCATGTCTTTGGCTTATATCTCCATCTCCATGGAGTAGTTTCCTTAATTCTAAGATTTGGGAGTAATCTGATGTAAAGTTGACACTTGTGTATTGCTATTCTTCTATTTTATTGCATGATGTGTTTGATTCTTGATTCAGTTTTAGTATGCTTTACATGTTAATGGTGCTAGCATGTTTTATCATATCATAGAGAAAAGAAGAAGGACCGAGAGGTGAACTTAATTCTCCGACCTATAAACTCTGGACTTGAGAGTTTGTTCACAAAAGTAATTCAAACTCTCTTGAGGATACCATTGACTATCACCGAGCATAAAGGGTTTACTCCGATTTGATCTCATGAAGTAATGGTAGCAGTCTAGGAGATCACGAGGTTCTTGTGACAAGAGCCTCTAAAAGAAAGCAATCTTCCCTAGCTCGGCTACCACGAAAGTAGGGGTCGCATTTGGATAGATACACTAGTGTTGTCTGATAGGAAATATCAGTTACCTTATGATAGATCACCTTCAAGCACATCTAAAATTGAGGTCAAAGAGGGAATCACAAATAGAGTGTTAACGAACATCGTGGTAAAACCAAAATCCTATAATTGCCTTTAAAACCAATTTTCACATAACTTCTCACTTTGCTTTCTTCTTTCATTCTCTTTCACAACAATTCTCTTGATTTCAATTTGTCTAGATAGGCTACTTTGCACATGGACTGATACTTGACTGTACGATCACATAGGATGATATTTTATTACTTGATGATGACCGTGCACTTGCGGTTAGTACGCATCAACTACTCCATAATGTCAAAGATATAAGCCATAGATATCAAATAAAATATTCTATAATCTGAAAATAAGCACAAGGGATAGAAATAACTCGATTGTGGAATTTTTTCGATGTCTTTGGAAGATCTCCACGTGTTCCTTGATGCTCACAAATCTTTTGACTCCTTGGATGTCTTGGAAATGACTTCTCTTTGATCTCCTATCATCATATGCCTTTAAATCGCTGCCTCTTGATTCCTTTTATAGGACTCAAATCCTAACAAAATTTCCTAAAAATAGGGCAACGCCGTCAACAAGCTCTAACAATCCATGGGCTAGCCATGGTTGTTCTGCTTCAATTTTCCTGGCATACTCAGTATCAACCACGATCGTGGTGGCTACCTCGGAATGGTTGTGGATCTTGCTGTTTGTTCCGACTGATGCACCACGAACTATCTAACTTCTTGGATGACCCACGACCATGGTGGCTACCAGAATTTGGTCATGGATCATTATGTAACGTATTTCCTTGGATTTTATCTCTCTAAGCATGCTACAATGTCAAGATTTTCACTTCATGTCAATATAACCACAAAATGGAGTCATCCGAACTAAAAAGATAAAATGAATGAAAGTGCAAGAAGTTTATATAAAATATGCTAATGTAATGCAACAAATGTATGCCAAATAAGATTAAAAATATATGCATGATTCATACACATCAAGGCCCACCCACCATTCTTCATCATCAACAACAAATTATTGGAAGATTCATTATAAGGACAAATTCTTACTGTCATATGCAACAACATATGCAAATTTTCTCTTCTTTAATCCCTTGATAAATGGTGGACTATCAAGGTCTACTTTATAACTCGCATGTACATCATCCTTTTGTTCTTCCTCTTAAATAATTTTAATATTTATTTCAAATGCGGTGAAAGCTCCTTGACCATTTGCTCTATTATGAGAGAACAACTCAAACAACTTCTCATAATGAAGTGCAGGGGTATATCTCAACTTCTTAATTGATGGATTAGCCTAGACAAAAATAAAATTAATTATAAATGTAATAGTTATATAAAATGATAAAATACAAACTAATATTTACCATCAATACTTACATCAATAAGTTACTTCCTAACTTCTTCATCAGCCTTAAATCTCCTACTCTCAGCATGCCATTGAACTCCACTTACATTTTTAAACAAATGATAATACAAATTAAAATTACTTTTCAATGTTTTCATTCTATTCTTCAAATGGTCCTTTCAAATGGTCCTTTGTTAATGAAATTTTAATCTTCTCATTACAAATGATAATATTTCTACTCAATGACTGTATCAAATTCATAAGTGAATTCACCAACGTTCACTACAAAAAACACCCTGATTTGCAATGAATTTTACAAAAAAATCTCGCAAAAATTATTTGCGATGAAAATTTTTTCATCGCAAACTGGTTGTCGCCAAATTTTGTGACGAAAAATAAAAATTCATCGCAAATCAACTACGAAAATTACGATAAAAAATTTTCTTCGCAAATTAGCGATGAAATTTATGACGAAGATTTTCGTCGCTAATTTGCAATGAAAATTTTTCATCGCTGATTTACGACGAAAAAAATTTTCATCGCAAATTAACGAGGAAAATAATTTGCATTACAAATTGCCAAAATTTGCAACCAGCAACGAATTAATTTTCTTTGCAAAATTTGTGGCAAAAATCGAAATTTCCAATCAGATCTCTCTCTCTCATCCTCTTCTACCAACAACGAATCCATTCAACTTATTGAAATAATTTGTCTAAAAATTGGAACGAAAAGTTGTCAAAAATAATAACTTGTATCGCATAGAGAAATGTAAAGTCATAAAGCTAAATCAAAGCCACCGTATCTGTGCAGAATAATATCATGTGGACTTCAGTCGTGCAACAAAAACCAGGTACATTGAAAGATGAACTACGGGTACATGAACCAGTTTTGGAAGCCCAACTTTTTCATTAGGCCGCAAAATGTGTCCAATATACAATCACTTGTTTGCAATGATGATAGCACTTGCAAGTGCAAGTTTGCAGATTTTACACTTGCGCTTTTTCCTCCCTTCTCTGTGTTTCCCTTTCAATGGAATTTGAGGCAGTACTGGGAAGTTTGGAATACTGGTGGAAATCAGATGGTCCTTGAGTTGATGCTGGAGAAACAGGTTCTGCCACTGTCTGTATGCGAAAAGGTGGGACGCTTGTATGAACAAAAGCTTGATTATATGTTCCTTTTCATCATGAGCTTTCTGGGCCTCCATTTCAGCTTTCCTAGTTCGGGTCTGGGAATAGCGAAGCGCATCATTGGATCTTGAAAGGTCATTCTTGAATGTCTGATGAGCAGGAGGTTTCCTTTTAAGATACAATGCTAGGTAACATTCGATGGACGACGTTACTAACTAATTTAAGCAGGCGGAGACAGAAATCGACATAGATCAGTAAGATCTCTTGTTAAAAACTTGCCGTAAGATCAAATGCGATGAAACAAAGTCAAGACGATGAGGACGCTGTAGCGTCGGCGTGGCTACGTGCAGTTGTGGCAACAATGGCGGGTGCAGTCATGAGAACGCAGGCAGTGGATCAATCGAGGAAGAGGAGTCGACGGGTAGCAGAAGAGTCGGCGGGGTGCAGAAGAGTCGTAGGAGAGGAGCCGGCGGGGAGCAGAATCGCGGAAGGAGGAGTCGTGGATGAGAAAGTGGGAGTCGCGAATGAGAAAGAGGAAAAAAAACCTAGAGGATATTTATGTAATTTTCTTTTTTTATTCGATCCTCCTCTTCACTTTTCATCTTAAACAAATATTAATTATATTGGATAACGTCGGATTAATTATATTGGATAACGTCGGATTTGGATGGATCGATTCGACTCAATAAAATTTTTTCATCGGCCATCAAGATAAATCGAGAAGCACTAATAGAAATTTATTCAAATAACAAATATTCTTAGGTTCGCTTTTTATCAAAAAAAAAAAATTTCCTATAATTAAAATTTAAATCTTAGATCCTTTAATTATTTATTGAAAAACTTAATTATCGTACCATCGTCCGGAAGCGATAAGATTTTCTCTCAAATTTATCCGCAGGAATACTTTTCCATCCGCTTAAAATTTTTAATCAAGTTAACAAAAAATACCTTCTGCAGCAGAAAACTTCCCCTTAGTTTACTTTCCCTACCTCCAAGTAAGCCAGGGGTTAATCTCATCCCTCCCTCACCGACAAGCAGCCAACCATGTCTGAGCCTTGCCTCTTATTGGATCACGTCTACGTCTGAACACCATTATAGGCTTGGGAAAGTTGTCCGCTATAGCCAGAAGAGCTTGGGACACACGACGAGGAGGCATCCGATAATATTGATGACTTCACCTTGTTGGATCCCTCCAAGATGAATGGATAACGACCTATAAATAAAGTTCGGTATTTTTCCTAAGGGTTCATCCACTTCTCTAAATATTTTAAAAGTCGCATCATATTTTAATTTTTATCAAACGACGTATATAATTTCTAGAACTTTTCTGTCTATTTTAATTTTAAATTAAAGCAAAAAATTAATTATTCTTATTTAAATCAAATCAAACAAAACTGAACCAATCAAGAAAAAAAATAAAAATTCAAGTTCAACCGACAACTTCATAATTATAATTTACATCTTTGTTTAGTTGTCATACATTTTATACTGAATATTTTTGTGCTTAATTTAGATTCTTGTTAAAGGTTTTTCTCAACCTCCAAAAGATTTTTGAAAAGGAGATCATTTATAAGAATATTTTTTTTAGGTCGAGCATTGCAATCTTTATTAGTTTGATTATCGTAAATTATTAATTTATTATTTGTTTAGTAAAGTTAAGATTGGTTAAGGAAGTTACAAATTTAATTAAGTTAGTAAATTGTAAACTATTGTTAAATTACATATCTAACTTAGTTTATTCTATTTAGTTTAAATTTCACTGCTTAATTAGTTAATTTCTTTTCTGCTGCTTACTCTGATTAATCAATTGATTGCTTATTTATTTATCTATTTATTATCAACTTGTAAAAATTATATATGTTATTCACCTCATCTAGCGTAGATACAATCTTACACTAGGAATACATTGGTGTAGATACACTAGGAATACATTGGTGTAGATTTCGATTGATTCTGCTGAGTCAAAGGTTATTAATCAGTTTTGATTAAAATTTATTGATGATGATTGAATAATGTTCAGAGTCAATGAAATTTAACATCTTCAGAATCAAGCGAGTCAAAGGAACACATAGGTATTAGAATTAATTGAATATGAGATAAGTCTACCTATCAATTGACTAGAAATCACATTTTTGAACTAATTCAACCATCAATTTTGATAAACATAATATAATATATCATCCAAGTTTAATCCAAAATGATATTCATCTAACAAGTTTTGTTCAAAATAATATCATGAATGTCTAAAAGTATATCAAAATATAAGTACCAATAACTTAATTCAAATATCTAATTCATTTTGGATGGATCTCAGAGAGCTGCTTCACCACATAATCTCTCCTAAGTGCCTTTTCAATGCAAAAAAGTTGTCAACCTTGTGTTCATCCTTGAGAATGTACTCCCCAACATTCATAATTTCTTACTGAGAAAAGTCAAAAAGTTTCAATAATTCATCATATATCTTCAGTTTTCTATCACTGCTCCCAGTTTGTTTCTTGAAATAGGTGAAAATTCCCTTCATCTCCTCATTAGCCTCCATAACACCAGTAACATACTTGTGAATCTCTCCCACTAAGTCATCTAAAACATCATCAAAATTTTTCTTTTTTCTTTCTGGTGGTTGACTTCTTTCTTGATGGATAAACTGATGAATCTGGAGTCTCATATTTCCTTATTGCTTGGTTGACATCATCAGATTCTTCATCTTCATGACCTTCAACTTGTTTGTGTTTTTCACACTCAAACGTGTCAGCCTCTTTATCGCATCAATTTATCTCTTCTATTGCATCAGTTGGGTTTTCTGTAGTAGCTCCTATAACACTATCTTTCCACCATACAGACATCAAGTTACCAAGGTGGGGAAACTCTTTGTTCCTTAAACCAATAGTAGCCAGATGACTCTAAATTAAAAACATATCATTAGCAAAAAAAACCCCACAATCATCAAAGAAATGAAAAAAAACACAAAATAGAAAGAGTTACCTTAACCCCAATCATCAAAGACATCCTTTGTTGTAATTGTAGGATCGAGTGCACGTGAGAGGGGGGTGAATCACGTGTTTTTTTAAACTTTCTTTTTGTTTTTATAATTTGTTCGGAAAAACACGAGTACACGATGAAAGTAAGAAAATGTATAAGAATAAAAACACAAAAAATGACACTTTTATTTTTTTACTTGGTTCGCAGCCCAGCGAAAAACTACTCCAAGGCCCACCCCTCCTTTGGGACGTTTTTAACGAGCAATCTACTAAAATCCTCTTCCGAAAAATCTACGGAAGAGCAATCAATCACAATATGAGGGAAATGTAACAACTCTACACTTCCCTATGCAACAACTGAAATACAATAACTAAATAAAATAACTTCATTACCAATATGTGAAGATGAGAAATGGGTTGAGCTCAGGTGTTGATGAAGATCTTGCTGTAGAAGGTGGTTCCGGCGTTAGTTTGGCACAACAAGGTCGTAACACAAAAGTTGTAGAGCTTGGAGCAATAGTATGATGGAAGAAACGGTGTTTAAAAGTGTTATTTTACTATTGTTCGGTGATGCTCTTTTATAACTCATTGGAGGCGCCTCCATTGATTCAGGGCACCTCCATTGAGGCTAATTAGATTCGACAAATCCACTATTTATCCACTATGGGGTGTCTCCAACCTATCCAGGGCGCCTCCATACCATTCAAAGTGCCTCCAAATGCAAGTTCGACATGAGAATCTTTCAGAGATCATAACTCTTGACTCGAGATTCAGAATCAGGCTCTGTCAGAATTCGAAGATCTACATATATCCCTACAACACAGAGTTAGAAAGATATATGCATGAATATTTTATCATTTATGATTTAGATCCTGTCTAACCACGATCATGATCTAGTCACAGTCTCAACTTAGAGTTCCAAGTTGGATCTAAGTTGGACCAACGCCTAACATCCCCACTGAGACTCGACCTCGCTCCTCCAGTTTCCTTACATCACTTATCATTTGTCGACTTTCTTTCTTAACGTCTCTTGACCCGCCAGAGCTTCCTTACCTCACCGCTTGTAAGAAAATACTAAAGCGGAGTATCCAAGACTTTGTCTTGGGATTAGTAGTGGAGAATAAAAGTTTTAATGCTATAGAAAAAGAAGCAAAAACTTTCACAAAGAATAGAAAAGATTTTGAAAACACACAAAAAATCGTTAAGTTATTTCAGAGCAAACCTTGCTCTGATACCAATTGTTGGATTGTTTGAGATGAGAGAGAGTGGGGTGTGAATCTCGTTTGATTAAAACATTTTCTTTTCGTTTCAATCAAAGTAGCTGTCACGCCCCGAAAGTACACATGCCCGTAGATACGGACGATACTCTCTAGTGACAATCTTCGATACAACTTGGTATGAGTCCACAAAACTCAAAACCAAAATACAACCACGCAGAGTAATATGACTATAATACCCTACCAGGGTAATCACAACCACGCAATATAGTATAAAATCCATCAGAATAGAGACAAGGGAGTCCACCCTGCACATAAAATCCAAATAATTGACTATGAGCCGGCTCGACTTTACACTCCGAATACACAACCGAATAAATATCAATAACAAGATACAACTTAAATAACACAATGCTAAAGAAATCAATAAATGTGAAAACAGATACAAACTGAAACAAAGCTAAAATAAATCATGGCTTGATGCGAGTGGGACGGCGCGGGCAGATATCCTCCAAGCGACTCAATCAACATAAACATGCTATCCTAAAAATAATAATGAAAGCAGGGGTGGTGAGTACAAAAGAGATATTCAACGTGTATAAGAAGATAGTCCATGAACAATAAAGTATACAGGAATTCAAAGTTATATAGTCTAAAAGAAGGAATATACTCACCATCGAATGATGACACCCATATGTCACTACAACACAAGCACCTTACTCAACTGCACATAGTATCGTGAGTAGTGCTAGTAACAAAGAACATGCATATAGCATCTCACATGCATGTACCCTCAATAATCAATATAAGTACTGTATCTCATATGCATATATCGGTACAAGTATCAGAAATTGAGGTCTTGTATGTGGGAGCAATGCTCCACCACAGGGTATACGGGTGACCAAGACACCCAGCTCATCAGCTGTGGACTGTGGGAGAAATGTTCTATCACGATACTCGTGGGCAGTCCAAAAATATCAGGGTCCTTGTCTGCGGGAGAAATGCTCTACCACAAATGGCCTCATGGGCAAATAGGAGGTAGCTATCTAGCTACGGGCCGCGGGAGAAACTCTCTATCACGTATGACCTTATGGGCAGCCAAGGTATAAAAACCCAGATAGTAGCATGTCTACAACTAGCTCACACCCGAAGGAAGCCCTGATCGATAGCACATGTATCTCTGTAATGCTACGACTAGCTCACACCCGAAGAGAGCCCTGATTACTAGCATACATACATCATTGATGCTACAACTAGCTCACACCCGAAGGAGCCCTGATCGCTAGCATACATGCATCATCGATGTTACGACTAACTCATACCCAAAGGGAGCCCTGATTGCTAGCATACATGCATCATCGATGCTACGACTAACTCACAATCGAAGGGAGCCCTGATCGCTAGCATACATGCATCATCGATGTTACGACTAGCTCAACCAACCTAATGGGAGGCATAGCCAATAGCATACATGCAACACTGTGGTGATAGGTAGACAAGTAAATCTATCATCACATATCTCTAACTACACAAATGTACTCAGCTACATCCATGAAGACATACAAAATCATCATACACGTCACACGCGTGTTTATAACTACAAATCAAACATGATAATCACTAATATGAAACATCAACATTGGTACACGCCACACAAGTATCCACATCTATAATTACATGACATAAATGAAACAAGAGCTAACAACTAAATATAACTGCACGCCACACGCGTTTCTATCCACTACATGGTCATCACATGATTCTAAGGTATACACTACATACATGTATAAACACTACATGACATGAATATTCTGAAACTACATGTGAACAAAACACACGCCAAACGTATGTCAAACAATTACAGGATTACCCAATCATAAGCATGTTCTTATTGTGCACACCACACACGTGTACACACTATAGGTATGAAAAATAAAGAGACTGTATAGATATAAACTGAACATCACAAAGTACAAGCAAAATAAGCATCAAACTCAAGTAATAAACAAATAGAGTTAAGGTAATTATGACTACCAATCAATATATCAATCATGCACTAAGGTCAATATGTAAATGAGGACAAAAGAAGAAATACCCGCCTCCAAAAGTAGCTCATGCTTAAAGTCCTCAGCTTGAAGCACTTGTATTGAATCAAACTCCTGCGAGATGAAACACAACTAAAACCAAAGTCTATCATAAATCAAGTAATGACCCTAATCCTAAACTGATTTAGGAAACCCTAATTGGATCAACCTAATTGTTCTACACATAGATATTCTTATCACTCCACATATCCAAAACCCTAAAATAAATCATCCATTTAAATCCTTGATCCCAAATTCACATAGAAGTTATTATCCCACTTCAATTAACAAAACCCATACATAAGGTATCCATCTAGCCCAATTGATGTTATCTTCACAAGTAAAGCAATCCAATAACAGGATATATGAATATGAGAGCCCCTTAACTTCACATCGTAATCACAAAAGATATTATAAGGGATCATGTACATTAACCCTCTACTTTTATTCAAGCATACCAATTTCACTAATTATGAATTTAACTACATCAATCTAACAACGACCAATCCAAGAATACCAAGCTATTCATCAAGGATTACCTCAATTGGAATTAACCCTAATCTCCTTACCTTACTGATGGTGGCTGCCGGAACAACTCTAGGGTGGCCGGTGAACACCCAACAATGCCACCAAGTGCCGGAACAATAACTACAATCCCTGCTGGAGGTGACTAAAAGTGAGGATTGGGTCTGCCGAAATCTCAAAGATCTTTGAGCAGGAGGTAGCTACGTGCAAGGAGAATGGAGGCAACCTTTGGAAACTCTCCCTATAGCTGCAGGTGGTGGATGGATACTTCTCTAGCTGCAAATCTGCCGACGAAAAAGGGAGTGGGCTTCCGGATAGTAGCTGAGAAAATAGAAGCCTTCTCCAATCGGTTGAGAACTCCGGTGGATATAAATACAACCGGTGATGATGGTGAGAAATCCCGTGAGGAAGGAGTGGTCGGCGTCGGATCTGATCTAGGCATCAATCGACCATACTTGGGATTGTAGAGGTGAACCACAGCGGCTAGCTAGGGCTCGGGCGGCGGCTGTGATAGGGACCGGCAATGAATGAATCCGGCAGTAGCAGGTGGAAGTTGGGGGCCGACGGGCAGATTGGGAGAAGAGAATTGGATCTGACCTAGGAGTCAATCCGGCCGGAGAAAGGGAAACTGACACTAACCTCGGTAGAAATGGCTAGCCGTGGATGTGACCTGCGATGGTCAACGTCAGCTGTTGGCGACCGACAGTCAGGTAAGGCAGAGGGCGACAACCAATCTCCATAACCAGAGAGAGCTCAGGCTGAGCTAGCTGACGGTGATCTCCAAAGGGAAAGGAGAAAGGTCGGCGTCTGACATACTGCCCGGAGCGCTCGGCGACGGTGATCGGCTAGTGGTGACAGTGGAGATAAATCGGGGAAAGGAGAGGGAGAGGGGATCGGGAATGGGTTGAGTAGAATGAAGTGATTTATGACCTTAGGTTTTCTTTTAAATAGGTTTTAAATTTGATTAAACCTAAGTTCAATCATCAAATGTAAATTTAGGTCGTATTTCCTTAACTTAGGTCAATTAACCTCAACTTTAGGTTAATGAAATCAATCAACTCCCAACTTAATTGATATTTCAAACAGGTTTTCTAAAGGCCTATTATTTATATCCCCATGAACTCCTCTAATTAGCTCTGATTAAATCCAGAAAAATTCTTTAAAATTTCTTTAAGCTTATTCCTCAATTAACACACATTATTTTCCTAATTTTAATTGTTGTATTTAACTTTCTCCTCCACTAATAAAAATTTAGTCCCAAATTTTCTACTTAGGTGTGGTAATCTCAATAGCATAGTCAATCAGTTTAAGCACCGAAAGAACTACACACACCTTAAGTAAACAAGTGAGGGTATCGAGCTTGGATCTCATCCTCAAGCTCTCAGGTTGTCTCCTCATCAGTATGATGCTATCATCCAATCTTAATGCGATGAATGATTTTGTTCCTCAATAAGCGTTCCTTGCGATCCAGAATCACACAGGAACCTCCTTTGCATGGATACATGCATTACATAATATATTCCCCTACAAGGGTTGAATAGTAGTGTCAACGAATATACTACTCCACCTATCCACTCCAGTAACACAAAGGGTCTGATATAACGAATAGCTAACTTGCCCTTCAAATCAAAATTTTCAATCCCTTTAGTGGGCGAGACACGTAGAAGTACATGGTCACTACCATAAACTCCAATGGTCTCCGTCTCTTTTCTAGATAACTCTTTTGTCAATTCCCTAGTTTTCGACATCTCTTGTCAGATAATACACACTAACTCTGCATCATATTGAATGCTCTGTGATCTCAGAATCTGTGGTTCACCAACTTCCTTTCATAGAGTAAGTGATCAATGTGCTTTGTCGAATAAAACCCCAAACGATGAACATCTGAATAGCTGACTGCTATCCGTAAAGGTATGAAAACTTCACCAAGTGCAAATGATTCTCCTAGATGCCTCCGAAATCTATCATGCTTACTCACAATAGATCCTCAAATGTCTGTGTAGCGCACTTTGACCCATCTGTCTGCAGTGAGAAGTTGTACCGCAATAATGCTCCGTACCCAAACCCTACTAAGATACTGCCAAAATTCTGAAGTAAAACACGGATCTCTATCCGATGTAATACTCTGAGGTATATCGTGAAATCTGATAATCTTTCTATAGTATGACTCCGCCAGATGATCAAAAAAGTTCATCCTATGGATCGGTAGAAAATGTGCGAATTTGGTTAATCACTCTACAATAAGCCAAAACGCATCATGTCCTTTCCATGTTCGAGTAACCCTCCCACGAAGTCCATAGTGATATGTTCCTGTTTCCATTCCGGTATCTGAACCTTCTGAAACAACTCTGCCTGTTGCTCAGCCTTCCCTTGCTGATACATTAAACATCAAGGCACAAATTCCGTTATGTCTCATTTCAATGTCATTCTACCTGTAAGAGTGTCTCAAATCTCTATACATTCGGGTACCACTCGGATGGATCGCAAATCCGGCGACATGCTTCCCGATGTAAGTCCTCTTTGACTTCCCAGTCTTCCACAAAAATATAGGGTGTCATTCTCATCACACGAGAATTCTGTCTGTGGTCCTGAAATCACTCTGCTACACAGATGTCGCAAATGCTGACCATTAGCCAGTGATTCTTAATTTATTCCAAAATGGGAAACCGAGCTACCCTGGATATCAAAATCCTATGCTCTGTCTATCCTCGTTCTACTAGTCTCATCTCTAAGAAACTCTGTATCAAATCTGTAACTACCGCTCGATGACTAGCTAGAACCTCATACAGATGATGTCTCCATATTTACAGCGCGGAAATAATAGCTGTCACTTCCCAAATCATACACAGGGTAGTTCTCCTCGTGTTCCTCCAGCTGACGAGAAGTATATGATACCACAAATGTGTGTTGCATCCAAATTGCACCTAACCCTTGTAGCGATGCATCAATGTAGAGCACAAAACTATTTTTCGCAGATGGAAACATGAAGATGAGTACAGTAACCGGTCTTTGTTTAAGCTCTTAGAAACTTATCTCGCAAGCCTCTATACACAAAAAAATTTCTCCCTTCCTGGTCAGTCAAGTCAATGGCAGAGCAAAGCTGGAAACATCCTCTACTATTCTTCCAATAATATCCAATCAATTCCATAAAAACTATGAACTTCCTGTACTGTCTTCAGTTGCTCCCAACCGGTAACGATCACTATCTTCAAGGGATCCACCGATATCCCTCTACTAGAAACAACTTGTCTGAGAAATCTCACTGATAACAGCCAAGGTGCATATTTAGTAAACTTCGCACAGAGACGTTCTATTCGAAGCATCTCCAAATCCATACGAAAATATTGTTCATGCTCCGACCCTGACCGAGAGTAAATCAAAATCTCGTTCATAAAGACAATGAGTCATTCTGTACGGAGTCTTTGATACCGGTGTCGTACCCAGAATCGAATCAATTATAAACTCCACTTGCCTTTCCGGGGCAAGACAGGGAGTTCTTCCGAAAATACTTTCGGGCATTCTCGAACTATAGAAACATCCGAGGGCTGCGAAGCACCATCTTCCTCAGCCTTAATCAAAGACTGAAGATATCTCATAATCTTTAGTCCCCACGAATTTCTAAGGAGGTGCGTTCCAAAAGTCGGAAAATGACTACTCTCGCTCAGTAGTCCACCATATCCTAACGAGTAGTCAACCAATCCATCTCTAGGATGATGTCCTATTATGTCATAATGAGCACCTGTAGATCTACTACCAATGCATGACTATCGAAGTCCAAGGGCAACCCCTGACTTCTTAACTAATGATCAGAACCTCCTCAGATGGCATAGGTACCACGAAGTCATAGGGTCAGAGTGTAAGACTTCTATCAATTCTTACACAACCATGATCCATCTAATGCCTCTCAAAGGCATCACAAAATAAAAATCCAAGTAATAGACTGATCTCGAAAATCGTCCTCTACATCATCCACCAAGTAATGACCTGATCTCATTGGTGGTATGTAGCTAATGTAGTCTTCTCTGCATCCGTACAAGTCATGTACTCATATGTGCCTCCATGGTTATCTAACCATACACAAGAAACCCAATGGTCGTATCTCCATGAAAATAGAGTAATTTGATCTTTTATCGATTGATCAACAATGACATACGATTTCTATCTGCCACCCAGCTAGCTAGTCTGGTTTTACACAGTTGGTGATATTCTCCTGAGACTATAATCCCGGACCTCTCATAGGGGTGTGATGAGTCTGATTCATGCTATCAGACTCAACCTCAGTCGGATACCCCTAGAAAACTCACCTCTCAGGCATCATGTCCAGGTCCCATTGACTCAAAAAATCATCTACGTGGTTGACTCGGACCACGGTCACAAATAATGACAAATCTACCTCAAATCATACCTATCACAGACATTAAGGTAAGAATTTACAGAAATATAGATTATCTGCTACACAACTTACCTCTTATTGCTAGGAGATATCCTATCGCTGCCTTGTCCCAAAACTCGAAAAAATTACATCGAGAAAATAAATCACGATAATCAAAATACGAAAATAGGCTTTCACAACCTGTGACTCTAATACCAATAAATTGTCTATTGTCACGCCCGGGGTAGATGAGACAATTAACAGGAAGTCCTGGTGGGTCAAGAGATCAGATATTACGGAGACGAGTATGCAAATGGTAAGTTAAGATAAGCAATTGGATGAAAGAGATTCAGTGAGGTTGAGTCTTAGTAGGGACTTAGGCGATGATCTAACTTAGATCCAGAAGCCTAAGCTGAGATCAGACTAGATCCTAGACAAGATCTAAGTCACAATATTATCATGCATTTGATTATTAGTCTAACTCGGTGTTGTAGGGACATATTATTTTGCTCAAGCTAACATGTTTGGCAGGAAAAATGGAGTCAGTTGAACAGAGTTGCCTTAGATGATTTGAGGTGCCTCGGATGAACAGACATCTCCGCAGACATCTCCGGCTACCTAACCTTCCTCCTGGTTCTTCCGTCGGCAAAGACACCTCACTCTCTTCTTTGGAGATTTTGCAACCTGATTAATCACTACAAAAAATTAGGTATTTTGCGACAAAATTTAGCAATGAAAAATTTTCATCGCAAATCTGCAATGAATTTAGCGATGAAAACTAATTGCGTCATGAATTAGCGACGAAAATGGCGATAAAAATTTTTTAGTCACAATATTAGCAACTAAAATAAATTCATCGCAAAAATATTTTTGTCACTAAATTCATCGCTAATTTACAATAAAAATAAAATTCATCGCTAATTTATAATGAAAATAAAATTTATCATAAATTGAAGACGAATTTTATTTTTTTCGTCAAAGTTAGAGATTGGGACCGCCAATTGGAGGACGAAAGGAGTTTTCGTCCAAATTAGAGGGATTTTGCTGTTTCGTCACCAAATTTGGCGACGAAAGGCGTTTTAGTCGTCCTAAGGCCACGATCTCCGACTGGTAAGCTCCCTCTCCCCTTACCCTTTTCTCTCCTCTCCGACAGACAGCTGGCCGCGGCCCTCTGGGAGGAAGCCGACGCGGGCTAAGCAGGAGATGGCGGCAGGCGAAGCAAGAGTTCGTCTTCTCTTTCTTCTCGCCGATTCTGTAGCGGAGAGGCGAAGTTGGACGCAGCCACAGAGAGGAAGATGGGAGGCTGCTTCCGCTGTGCCGAAGACGGATGACAAGGACTCGTTCAGGCCTCCCTCGAGTATCTGAAAAATAAATCCATGAAAAAGCGCCTTTTTTTTCTTCTGCTGAGTTTGATGTTGTTGATTGTGTGATTGGTTTTTGAATTTGGCCTGGTTTTTGAATTTGGATTCTTTGGATTTGAGTTTGTGGATTAGTTTCTGAGAGCAATCCGATGGATTCCCGTGTTCAAACAGACTCAGTTACTTCAGAAAGGGCGACATTGATTGATTGCCTATGTTGGAATCAATTGTCCGATGCTCTCCCCCAAAACCCTTTCTTTAGTACGACAAAGTTGCAGATGTAGCCTTTCAATATGATTTTGCTTGACATTGGTTTTTTTGTTTCTTGACGAACTAGTCTAGGTTCCTTTGTGCAACATTAACCGGATGAGATTCTCTGCGATCCCTTGGCTTAATCTTCTGCTGGATTCTGCAAAACCTAGATTTTGCCTACTCTGGAGTACTGTTCTGGTTCAGCATAGTTATTCCAATCCTTGTGCTTTGTGTTTGAGCTCTTTGTTACTCTGGAATACTGAGTTAACAAGGTACATGCTAGCTATATGTATAATCTCAATAGTGATCATTGGAGTTGATAGATGTAGTGTGAGATCTTTTGTTTTAAGTATTGTAACTCAAGAATCATTTTAGTAGTCCATTGCTTTCTATTTCA
>JBBUKS010514280.1:0-13171 GCA_038050645.1 Hedychium gardnerianum | reverse complement strand
GTCAACAGTGCTTATCCAGGCACTGAGGGCCCCCATCCGTCCGAGGCGCCTCCAGCGCCTCTAGCATTGAGGCGCCCCAAGCTCTCCGAGGAGCCTCTAGTGCCTCCAGCGCTGAGGCGCCCCCAGCCATCCGAGGCGCCTCCCCCGCCTTCAGTGCTGAGGCACCCCCATCCATCTGAGGGGCCTCTAGCACGCCGAGCACTGTTCATCCGAAGCTTACTTTTTGTTCAACTCCTGCAAAATACATTAGTATAAATACATGCAGCAAAGGAGTTAGATAATGTAAGTATGAATTAAATTCTTTCTTACCATGATCAGGATTTAATCATGATCTCAACTTAAGGTTCCACTTTGGACCTAAGTTGGACCAACGCCTAAGTCCCTACCGGGGACCCGTCCTCACTGGATTCGCTCTTCCAATTTCTTACCTTACTTACCATTTACTGCCTCGATATAGATCTCCGACCCACCATGTCTTCCTGCCAGAATCGCACATCCGGACTTTAGCCAATTGTCTGGTCCTCCTTGACCCGACTGGACTTCCCGCCAACTATCTGGTCATCTCTGACCCAGCTGGACTTCCTTCCAGAAGCACATATCTGGACTTCTGTCATGTGTCTGGCTCTCTAGATCCGTCAAGTTAGTTAACCCTGCACACTTAGCTCAACTTGTTAAATAATAATAATTTAACTTTAATTTGTTATTATATATCAAAATCTAGGGTTAGACTATTAGTACAAACGGTATCAATAATTCCAACATTCTTTATCATATTTTTTGTGATTAAATTAATTAAGAGGCGTATAATATGCTCTTCTAGAACAATGTTCCCTTTAGTTAAAAAATACCAAAATTCATTACCTTTTTAGCCTTGGTTACTTAATTTAGAAACAAATCACACTGTTAACTTTTCAGAGCTAATATCTTATAAATTTTTCCTAAAAATCAATTTGGACTATTAATGTTTAAAATAAGATATAGTTTAAGTAGTTCACAAAGTTCCCTGTCATTACATATCTACATTTGTTCCATTACCATTTAGCTCTTTGGAGTTTTTACTTTTTAGTTTGAAAATCAACATGATATCAGACTGCTGTTGAATATAATTTGAGTTCCATAGTGAACCTCTTGTTTAGGAACTCCTAACAGACACAATAGTTGACTATATATTCATCAAGTTTATACTAAATGGAACTTTTTTACTAAAAATAATTATTTACAAGGAAATCTCAATTTGTCATGTATCTTATTGTTTTGTTTATTTTCTATCAAGAAATATGGTTCCTCTTGAAATCAACATCAAATTATACCCAATGTCTCTGGCTACATTATTCTAAGGTCGTAGGAAAGTTGTGATTGATACCATAAACCTAATCTTACTTTGATCTTAAAATTCTTCAAAGTAATTTTGACATTCTCTAACTTGTCATGTATGGGATCCATACACTAAGTATAAATCTCTTTTTTAATTTCTGCATTTGTCTATGATGATAATTCATAATTAAAATGGTGCATGCAGTGAGAATCCTTTCCCATTATAACTAGGACTATTTTTTCTTTCAGATTTTACAAGAATAAACTATATTTTTACTTGGATTATCTAAGTATAGAATCAGCAATGCACACTAAAAATTGTGATGTGCCAAAACCTTTTTTGTAAACTACATGGTTAAAAGTTTGTTCAGCTCTTTTGTCACACATTGTTAGATCCAAACTTTAATTAGATAGTAATGGTAGATTAGAATTAGTCCATTCTCTTAGTATTTCCAAAAATATTTTTTTTCATCTTACCTTAAGTATGCATTCTATGGACCTATAAGGATGTCTTTGTTCAATTCCTTTCTATTTAAGCGATGCAAGTGATGAACTTTGTTTTGATAATTTACCCATCTTGTTTCTCTAATGTGCAACATTTTCTTATCCAGATATATATTTTACAGTTGATGAGTATGTGAAAATGCAATTATATTTCCATACAATTAAATTAGGGAACTCTGTGATTTCCAAGTGCTCCACTCTGATGCCTGATTCACTATAGACAAACTTGTAATGAGTTTTGGTTTTAAGTTTTGTTCTCTATAAACCTAGTGTATTTTTGTGTGTGATCTTTTATAGGTGATGCCTTTGTCTGGTTTTTTTGCCACCAAGTTGTTAAAGTTGTTGCTCATTATGCGGCTGGCTTGATATTAGTCAGTTGCTGCCCAGGAGGTCTTCCTAAGCACTTACATTGCTTATATAATTCTGTTTCTACATCGTGTTAAATTGAGAATAATCATCACCGCTATAGCCACCAAAAGTAATCTTGTTACCTATCTTGAAAGGTAGATAATGGAGCACGAACACATTTTACATCTTTAGATTGTAGAAAATAGTTTCATAAAATGATTTAGTTGTGTTCCATGGGAAATGTTGCCCTCTCTGTGATGATGACGGTAGCAAGCACCTTCATGTCTGTGGTAATAAAACCTCTTCATTTCTCATCTTCTTTTTCAAACATCATTACCGGTTTCTTAACAGTAAACTTCTCAAGGTTTGAACTGCAGATAATGACACCTTTTCGTACATCTAAATTTGCTGGAAGACTTGTCATTGTCGATCCAGTAGGGCTTTTCATGTCAACTGTTTAGGTTCAGCGAAAGCCAGATAATTTAACTTATGTTTTCTTTAGCATTTTCACATCCCTTTGTGGCTTCACAGGTTGTGCTTGCTCCTGTGCTAGTCGGTGTAGTTATGAACCAATATCGCAATAATCTTATTTGCTGCCACTAATAAGATTGCTCAAAATGCCTTGGCAATCCATTGATAGTGGTCCCTTGTGCTATGTCTAGTGTTTACCAAGCGGTCTATGGCAATATCTTGGCTGGGATATGGTGATGCATGACCCCCAAAACCAAAGAGAAGGATTGATTCTTCTCAATGCTTGAAACTTGCATTTCATTCGAATAATTATGTTCCTTAACTGAAGTCTCTTTTATCCACCAAATGTTTTATGCTCTTGTTTCTTATTCAGGCAATGCCTCTGCTTCATGGCTCTTGTTTCTAGTAGGGAACTGTTTCTCGACACAAGACAAGTTACTCGAGCACCATCAATGACGCTCTAAGGTGTCCACAAAGAAGTAGATTTTTCGATACATCATTACAAGCCAAGGCAACATACACATTACTTATTCGCCTACTTCTATGTGATTGCTTAAGTATAGGTTGTGATATAAATTTTTGAATTTATTTAGAGATTTATGGATACATTGGTCAAATTTGTCTTTTGTGAATAGATTTTTGAGTTCTATTTGATAGATATTTGTGATATACTTGTTAAATTTTAATGGTGAAAAATATTATGTTGTAGTAAAATATTGTAATATACACTTTTGTTCAATTAAAATTATAATGCAGTAAAATATAGTTAATTACTTCTGCACTACAAATAAATGATGGAGTAATACAATACAAAAGACTTTGACAAATTTAAATAGTGACGTAGTTAAGTAAAATATTTATTTCATCATAGTTTAAAATTGTAAAGTCATTTGTATAAATTACTTCGTTAAATTTAAATTTTTATTACAGTAAAATATATTCTATTATTTCGTTAAACTATGATAAAGTAATACACTAAAAAAAATACTTCAATCAAGTCAAATTTGTAGAAGTAAAATCAAGCATTTACTGCACCACAATACAAAAATTGTAAAGCCGTATAAATAATTTACTTCGTCAATTAATGTAATATATGAAGTCATATATAATCAACTACTTCGGCATTTATAAGGAACCGATGAAGTAATAGAGCCTTTTTACTTCAAAATCGGTCTGATTCCGAACCGATTCTAGACCGGTGATAGACTTCGGTAATTTTATGATGAAGTAATAAACTAATCCTATTACTTTACGTGCGTCTATTTTGGTAATTCACATAGTGACTCCAACTAAAGGGAAAACCCTAGGGGGAGGTAACCCTAGGTAATGAGAAGTCTTAGAGAAATGAACTCTAAGGGAAAATCCTAGGGAAAGGTAACCCTAAGTAATGAGAACTCTTGAAAGAGTGAACTCCAATCAAAAGGAAAACCCTAGGGGGAGGTAATCCTAGGTAATGAGAAGTCTTAGAGAAGTGAACTCCAAGCAAGTTTGACCGAAAGGTTTCCGATCGACCAGACCAGCGGATTTTGGTAAACCTATGTATAGGTTTGCTAAAACTGTTTTGCATTACTAATATTGCTATTGTGCTAATTTGGTCATGTAGGAAAATCTTAGTGGATCAAGTCGATCAGACACTAAGAAAAGAAAGTCCAAATAGGTCTAAAGGACCAGATGTTTGGCAGGTGAGTTGAGTAAAGCTCCTGGAGGGAGTTCAATGAGGTCGTGTCTCAAACGGGACAAACTTAGGTGCTGATCCAACTTAGAGTCAACTCGGAAGTCTAAGTTGAGATTAGACTAAAATCCTAGTCATGTTTAGACAGAATTTTATCATGCATATATCTGTTCTAACTCTGTTTTACAAGGTAAATATTATATCTGTGCTAACATTATTTTGCAAGAACAAAGTATTGATTGAATGATTCAGTCCACAGATAGTTTGGTTCCATCAACTGATCCTTGAAAATAATCATTCCGTCGACTGATCAAGTTGATTAGTCGATGGATCAAAGTTTTCATCGAGATGAGCTCAGATTAGATCAGATCGAAGGATAAAAGGTAACATTAGGTTCCGTAGATGGATATGTTTGTTCCGTCAATAGATCAGTAGATTCTACGAAGATGATTAGCCAGATCAGTCGAAAAGGAAAGCTTGGGTTCCGTCGACGAATAGAGTGGATTAGTCGACAGATCAAGCTGATTTCGCGATGGATCAGATCGTGAAGCTGGATGCAAACCCAAGCAGATTCATTAGGGTTATGTCGATGGATCGGCCTGATCAGTCGACGGATCACTTGTGATCGGAAAGTCAGCTGGATCAATGGGATATGATCGGCTGGTGGCTCGAATATAAAAGAAGACTTGAAGATATAAGCAGATGATCGATTCCGTGAACCTTTATTCTCCCATCTTACTCTCTACATCGTGATCAGTTTCTGCGCAATCAATTACTATTCCATGCAACTCTACGACGTGCTCTCAGGTCCTAACGCCAAGGTCATCTCCAACACGTCAAGCTTAAGCTACCTCATAACTTCATATTGGGTAACCTTTATTTTTGTTCATTGCATTAGAGAGGTGTAGGCTTTTGTTACACTCTCTATTCATCCTTGTAACTGAACTCTTCTCCGAAAATTATTCGAAGAAGATCTTTAGTGATTATCCATTAAATACAATCTAAAGGGTCGTTGGTCTTGGAGTAATAGTCGATGAGACTATGAACTAAGTAAAATAATTATATCTATTTCTTTTTATTTATTTCCACTGCATATTTCGATAAATTTATTTAAAAGAAAAGAATTTTTTTTAAAAGTGATGAGATCCTTGTCTCTCGTCCTCAACAGTCCTATAATGATTAATCAGGTCGGATAACGTTTAACCTGGGGTGACTGACCCAGCCCCACGAAAGGTTCCCACCGGCCACCAAGGTAAATCGGAAAGCATTAGTGGAGGTCCATCCAAATGACCAGTATTCTAAGGCTCGCTTCTTATTAGAGGAAAAATTCCCTGCAATACGTCGTAGTTGAGATTCGAACCTTAGACCCCTTAATTATCCATTAGAAGACTTAACCATCGCACCATTGCCCCGGGGGCCTCAACGGTCCTATAACTATTACATATTATAGTAGTTATACACTAAATGTTATAATAACATTAGAATAAAAGATATTTTTGATATAAAATATCTGATGAGATATTTTTTTATTAAAAAAAAATATCTTTTGATAATTTATATAATTTGAATAACTCTTTTGATTTTTTACCTTAGATATAAGGATTATTTTATCTTGTATTCAAATATCAAAATAAAATTACGGATCCAATGCATAACTGTGCGTATTAATAAATGCAATTTTGTTCTCTCTCAACGATGAACTTGTAGATCACTAATGTAACTTCAGTTGGTAGAATGCTCCTTGTAGCTTATAATTCCATCATCAATTGGTTAGGGATTTAAACCTTTAAAAAGATATCCCTCTATAGCATCTCACTTCCATCAAATTACGCAATAACTGTAGCTCTTGAAGGCCACAACACAACAGAACGGGATCAAAGTTAACCACAAAACTCTTGACAACAATAAACAAACACGCTTGTGCCTAAAAATGATCACGTTGTACAGGACGGCCTAAACATGAAATTTTGTGCTAGTCATTGTTTGTATCGGACTACAAAATATACCGGACTCGAGCTAAATATGTTTGAATGAATCTGGAGTATGTAGAAATGCAAAAAAAAGGAACAACAATATTACTTGTAGACGACCAATATATGGCGTCAACTTCCACAAATAATTCATTAGCCAACTAAGCAGACACTGAAAACATTCATGATTCTCCTCCCATCTTCCATACCATGACTCAAGACTCAAACAATTTCCTGCTGCCAGGAGATCCTCTGCTGGCATTTAACTGAAGTTGAATCCACCAGAGGGAACTTCGTTCTGGTCATTTCTGAAAGCAAATCCTGTTTGGGCAGCATCGCCAGCAGGCATTGCTTCATCTTCCTCCTCCAACCAATATGTTTCGAGAATCTTCACAGCTTTCTCATAGATCTCAGTATTATCGTGGCTCTGAAGATTTTCAATCTTCTCCAAACCCTCTGCTTCATCAATCATCTGTGCATACAAGTTCAGGCCTCCAGTAGAACCCAAGTTCTTCTCAGCTTCACCAACTTTCAGGATATTTTCAAGCCCCTCCAAACAAACAATAACGATCCTTGGGTCTGGACAGATGAGGAGATCACAAAAGGGCTTGATACAGCCCTGACTAACCAAATACCTAGTCAAGTACAAATGAAAACAACGAGGCAAAGAGATTAAACCTGGACGATTTTGGACAAGAAAAAAAAAATACAGCACAGAACAGAATACATACTTTATCTGATCATGAGTACCACCAGAAGTGGCATTGGAGATTGCCCACGCAGCCTCCTTCTTGATGTCAAACTCAACAGTTTGCAATAGATGCACCAGTGGGCTAATAATCCCAGCTACTATTACAGCCTGTAATCAATTCAAAACTAGATATGGTTTAGTCTATTAATGGAAATAATTTACAAAGACCATTAGTTATTTGCAAAATTTCATTGGGAAAAGAGATTTTCTAAAGTCTAAGCTGGCAATATCTACCACAATAAAGCTTCTGTAGTTTAGTCAGAAGTCCTTTAATCTTCTGTAAAATTACTGCAGCCTGTGTTTATTTTTTATTAGTATAACATATACGAAAACTCAATTTGAATAGGGTAGTTCTAAGATCTTTTAGTAAGAAAACAAATAATATCAGGTAATTATGCAAAATTGGAATATTTAAGGGACACCACTATGAATAAACCATAAGGCGGATTAGGTAATCTTTGACAAGTATCAAATGACTTGCACTACTGGATGATATAGCATACTTAAATTATGATAAATGGACTGATATGAATTTCAAATTGACTACTCCCATCAACAAACCTGAATCTGGTCCTTGTTTCCAGCTGTGATGTTTGAGATGGTCCAGCAGGCTTCCTTCTTGATGCTTTTCTTATGATTGTGAGTTAGGAGGTTCAGAAGGCAAGGAAGTGCTTGGTGATTGATAACATACTGAAGCAGAATGGCAAATCATACCATTAAAAAAAAAGCAGAATATATTACTATCAATTCAACTGAAAATTGAGATAAATATATTGAAATAAAAGGAGAAAAGAATAAGGATAAAATAGTATATTGCTGCCATAGAAAAAGATGAAGATTTTGAGAAATCCAAACAGGGATGAAAGTAGGACAAAAAAAAAGTAAACACCAACTATAAGAATATGATTGACTAGGATTTGCATAAACAAGAAGGAACCAGGTCGAACTTTAAAATATACAAAACAATTACAGGTGTCAATGCCCACTACGAGTAGATAAGTTCACAGGATCAAGATCCAAAGTTTATATCAGACAAGTACGTGCCTTGCTGGCATCTCCAAACAAAATATCCTAAAAGTCATAACAGAGCCCCAACTGGTGCATTAAATAAAAATGCATCCAGAAAGGAAAAGAATTAAAATAATATGAAATGGTATTCATGTATGTCTGAAATATGGAGAGACATGGCACGGGCCAGAATTTTCTAACAGCAGTGATCTGGATAACAGGTAGCAATAATATATAACTACACATACATACAAGATCCTGCAGCTCCAATGATCTAAACTGGAATGAGGAATACACTACTCACTCTGTCTGTTTTCTCTTCAAACCACCATCACAGTCTCCTTCCCAGTGTCTTCTCCTAAGTTACGCAGAAACAATATAAATATTTAACATGAGCATGGATCCAGGCCAGCATGAGTTGACAAATGGAATCACAAGACTCAGCAGAAAAGCATCCAAATAATGGACAATGGGTACAAGACACAACATATTAATATCATAATATGTCAGGTTGCCTTTTAAGGAATAGTTTTTTGTTATTTAGTCAAATTAATACTCAACCAAGTTGTTAGGGAGATTTATTTGCTGCTAATTGGACATAATTTGGGTCTCAAATGTATAGGATCGGGCTTGGATTGGTCAGGACTCAAGGTGCATTCAATTTAGATTCTAACCATGGTCAAATCAGATCTTTTCTGGCCAGCCAAACTGGTTTGGTTCAGTAAGAAAGCATTAGGTTCATTTATTGGTCTCGGGCATCACACCTCTAGAACTTTTTATTCTAGTATCCCTCCCCTCATGGATTTCCACCTGTTCTCATTGTTCTGCTTGCAGCCAGACACCTGTGCCTTCCTCCCACACCAAGTAGCTAATCCCTCCATCTGCAAGAAGAGATCTCCAATGTTTTCTCCTTCCCTGGAGACATGGCCAACAGATTCGTCTTCTTCTTTTCTTCATCTACTGCTTTATCTTTCTATTTTCTTCCCCTCCTGTTCCTTCCATTCTTTCTGCTCAATTCATCTGAAGAAATAGAAAAGTTTGTTTCACAGGGCTCATTTAACATACCCATACCCTTGTCATTACATGTTGACATCGTTAGGAAGGAGGTTCTTCTGAGTTCCAAGTAATAAAGTGTACATCCTATCAATCACTTTCTTCAAGTAGCGTCCTCACTCATCTTCCCCTTGTTTTCACTCTCTCATCATAGAATGTCACCCAAATGGTGCATATGTTAGCAAAAGTAGTAAAGCACTAGCACTACAATGAGCAAGTATAATATGAACGTGCCAAATAAATCCAACAGATGTAAAATGAAAGAAAAATTCATAAAGAAATGTCATTTGGCATGATAAAAATCATGCTCAGGGAAACAAGCGATAACTAGGCAAAGAAATTACAATCTATCCACCAACTAGTTTGCCGAAGTTGGTCATACTATCTAAAAACAAGGTAAAACTACAGTACCTAACATACAAATGTTTTTTGAGTGTTGCACATTGCAAAAATTTAATACCACCATGAGAAGCTGCAAGTATCAATCAAATAAAATGATTAATCAAGTCGGGTAACGTCAGACCTGGGGTGACCGGCCCGGCCCCACAGAAGTTTTCCACCGGCCACCATAGTAAATCGGGAAGCGCAAAAATGGAAGCCCATTGAAATGGCCAGCATTCTTAGGCCCGCTTCTCATTGGAGGAAAAAATCCTTGCAATGTGCCGCAGCTGAGATTTGAGCCTTAAATCCCTTGGTTATTCATTGGAGGATCTAACCATTGCACCATTCCCCGGGGGCAAATATTACCTCCTCCATGTTGGTCTTGGGACGGACTGACGGGGGCGTTGGGGCGAATGTTTCGTCTTTTGCCACCAAGTATCAATCAAATAATCACAAGGTAATTTCTGAAATAATATACATGTCTTATTTTTTATTGTCCGGCAAGTTGCACTAGGTCAATTGGTTTACATCGAAAACAACAAACAGTGTGCAAATTACGCATTTCATTCCTAGGTCAAATGCATCCATTGCACTTTACTTGGGGCAACTATAAGAGACACAAAAATGATGCCCAATCTTGAGCAAATCATGGAGAACGTCATAAAAAAATTGAGTAATCATTTGGCACACCTGAGTTTGCACATCATCTCCTGTGACAATGTTACCTACTGTACGAAGGGCTGGAATAAGCACAGAAGGTGAGGGATGGCTGCACTTATAAACACTGAAAATAAGCATTTTGCAGAGAGGAATTGAAAGTTATAACTAAAGCAACCATATCTTACAGAAGAAGTTCTACAAGCCGAGGGCAGACACCAGCCTCAAGAACAGCTTGTATTTTGTCATTGGTACCATCTGACAGGTATGACAGTGCCCAGCATGCATCTGTCAGTACTTCTTCGTCAGTCAAATGAATTAACCTCTCGAGAGCTGGAAGTGCAGGTTTAACCTGCCCATAAACATACATAACGACATAAGTAAAGAAATGTGTTTTGGCGTGGCCATGAACAATAGTCTAATACAGCCAACAGAAACACCTGTTCAAAAACTGGTGGTGGCTTCCCTCTGCAAAAGTTTGACAGAGTCCATGTGGCATTTCTTAACATGGAGAGTTTAGCATGCTCAGTCAGCTGCTGCAGGAGTGGGAATAAAGCTCCATTACCAAGTACAAGATCTCTACATCTTGGTGAATCACCAGCCACATTACCCAAGGCCCACACAGCCTACATTACATAACAAGTATTGACTAATTTATACCCACAGCCAAATTTCATGCATTGTAGGGGGTTAAAAAATCTTGTTTGCAGTAAATTTTACCTGTTCTCGGACATCGTCATTGGGGGAACTGAGAAGTTTGACAAAAATGGGAACTGCTCCATGATCTATTACAATCTTAGTGTGTTCTGAGGTCCCTGAAGCAATATTGGTGAGAGCCCAAGCAGCTTCAAACTGCCACATGGCAATACATGTTTACGTAAATCACAAAAAGACAAAAACAAAAAACACTTGAAAGCTAGGTAAGATAGAAACCTACCTGAAGTTGAGGAAAATCTTCCCTCATAAGGAACTCAACAAACCGAGGAACAACCCCAGTCTGTATCACCTCCTCAATTGGAGGGCTTCGTTCTAAATAAATGGAAAGTTATAAACAGTATAATCCTTTTCAGTAGACACTAAAAAGCAAAAATTCAACTTCATTAACCAAACTAATACCTATAGAGAGTAGTTTCCGGAACTGTGTGGTTGCTTCTATCTGCAAAGAGTTATCATCAGAATAAACGCCTGCTACCATTGCAGGGAGGTTCTCCAACTGCAAATTATCAGATCATTCAAAAAGGAAGTTATAGACTCCGAAACAAAAACCAATGCAAAAAGCATAAACATCCTATCCCAACGAACAACCAGAGAAAGACGATTCAATCAACGGAATCAACAAACAAAAAACAGCAAAACAAAGTGACCTTTTTCTCGATGGCAGCGGTGTGGATAGGCTGGGGAACGGACTGGACGGGTTGCATCCCCTCCCTCCGTTTCTTAAGGAGGCTCTCTTCCCGCCGGTTCTTTCGGATCTCTACCATGTTGTCCTCCCTCCGCCGCCTTCCCTCCTCCGCGTCGACAGCAACCTTGTACTTGTTCCGGCGGACTTCTGCTCTCTCGCTCGGCCGTAGCGACATCCTCCACAACCGCCCGCTAGCCTACCGATTGCGATGAAGAATGAAGAAAGAGGCCGAGCAATCGAGATTGGACCAGAGAGAGGAAACACAAACCCTAGCGCGGAGCTCAAAGGTAAAGGGAACTTGAGTGAGAAAATAAAGTCATTTTATATGGCTGAATTTTGGAGACGGTGCTTCTCCAATTTCCGCGACGACGAAAACATGCAGTAAAATCCATGATATTTTTAATTTCGATATTTACTAAATCAGAAACTCAACTTTCGTTATTATTCAAATCGTGCACCACTATTATATATTTATCAATTCACACATCCATATTCCTATAATATCCTTGATACAGTCCCCACATGAAGTAAATACAAGTATTTTCTAAAGGACGCAAATTTGGGATTGCCTAAAAAATATCCTAAGTTTTGAAAATATTCAAAAGATGCATTTTTTTCTTATTTTACGCCTTGACGTTTTTTTCTCTTACCTTTTTTTTTACGTGAAATAATTTTTTTCTTTCTCTTAAATTAAATTCAACTTTCTCTCATTTATATATGCAATAATTACTATAATACTCGTTTTAAAAAAAAATAACACCACGATAATATTATTTTCTAAAAATCAACACTACGACAATACTGATTTCCAAAAATCAATACCATGACAATACTAATTTCTAAAAGCCAATACCATGACAGTGTTAGTGTATTAAGTTATGGTGTTGATTTTTTTTAAAATAGTAAAGAAGGATATATTTAGACTTCGGAGCACTAGAGAAATCTATAAAAGTTGGAATTGATCCAATCGGAGTTCTCTAGGTTTATCGATGGATTTTGATCGAAATTCATTGATGAACTTAGAAATTTAGATTTTTGAAAAGTTGACATGCAATGAAAAATGATAGTGTAGTGAAGTATTTATAATGTCTATGTCTAGTTCTGATATTTCTATGATAAATTATGTATATGTGTCAATTGCTTTAAAATCATAAAATTTAAAACTTTTTGATCACTACTATTAATGACTTCAAACTAATATCTCTGAATACATAGACTCTAGGGCACTTTAGAAATCTGTAGCACTTGAAATTGGTCAAATCGGAACTCTCTAGGTCCATCAATGAGTTTTGACTGAAATTTATTGATGGACCTAAGAGATTTAGATTTCTGAAAAGTTGACATGTAATGGAAGAAGGTAGAATAGTAAAGGTGTGTATGGTGTCCATGTCTGGTTCTAACATGTTAGTAGAAGCCCTAGAGTCAATTATGTGATGATTGACTAAGGACTTTTTATATCATATTATATTATTAATAAAGACATGATTTTTAGTTATTATACTTACTTTATATTAGTGTCAAATAACTAAATATAATAATGTTCTTGGGTAGCTAGTTCTAATATATATCATATCGATTGTTTGAATCGATAGTGAGATGATATAGAGAATACTACTCTTAATCATTCCTAGTCAAGCATT
>JBBUKS010514271.1:0-13175 GCA_038050645.1 Hedychium gardnerianum | reverse complement strand
TCCCCTCTGATCAAGAGTTGAGCTACGATAAAGCTCCGACCTCCCCCACTGATACGGGATCGAGTTTCTCCGCTAAATCGCCGATGTCCCCTTTGATCAAGGGTTGAGCTACGATAAAGCTCCGACCTCCCTCATTGATCCGGGGTCGAGTCTCTTCGCTAAAGTGCTTATCTCCCCTTTGATCAAGGGTTGAGCTACGACAAAGCCTATTGTCCCGTTCGGGGTTCAACTTCTCCCGTTCGGGGTCGAGCTATCTCCACTGGTCTCGGACCCGCTCATTGTCCCGTTCGGGGCTCAACCTCCCCCGGTCAGGGTATAGCTATCTACACTGATCTCAGACCAGCCTATTGCCCCGTTCGAGGCTCAACTCCTCTCCTGATCGGATGCGAGTTACCTCTACTATTCGCGGACCATCCTACTATGTTGTCCGGAACTCAATTCCTCCCGTTTAGGGCCAAGTCCCTGGGCCACAACACCGATCTTCCCCCTAATTATGGGATACGACCCCGATCCACCACCCTTAGGCGAAATAAATCTCTAACTCGTGGCAAAAACAAATAGCAAATAGAAAATAAAGGCAACGACGCAAAATGATATTATATTAAAAGCCAAAGCTCGCTCGGGCGATACAAAGAAACTCTCCTATTCAAAAGCAAAGGCCCGGTCGGGCAATACAAAAGATAAGAAAATACTACACGAACTCGCCTAAGGCATCATCTGGAACGCTGTCGGTGATCTTCTCGAAGTCCACCGTGTTCATAGGTAGGTCGGCCGCCAAATGACCGGCTTCCTATAACTGCTCCACAGCTCCTCTGGCCCAGAATTCAAATATTTGCATTATCTTCGGGCCGAGCTGGTTTTGGAATTCGGCTGAGTTCAAGTACTGGACCCTCCGGGCGGACCAGTGCTCCTCCTCAGTAGCCTATTGACTAGCCCGAGTGGCCTTTTCTTTTTCCAGTTCCGTCTTCTCCCTCGCCAGGGCACCCTTCATTTTCTTCAGCGACCTGCTTCGCGAGGCTAGCTCAGACTTCGCTGTCCCCAACTGGGCTTGGACCTCCACTCTTTACCTCCGATCGGATAATGATGCTGACCAGGCTTGTACTAGCTCCTCCCTGAGGGAGGCCTGCTGCCCCCTCAGTTCCTCTAACTGGGAATCCGCGGCTTGCTTCGTCCCCTCCAGTTGGGCCAGGCGGGTGACCTGGAGCTGTAGATCGACCCTGAGCCTCTCCGATTCTGCCCGAACCTCCTCGCTCGGAGGGCCCTCCTGACTTTCCAGCTCAACGACCCGAGCCTGCAACTCTTGGTTCACTTGCAAGAGCCGATAGCCCCAGGCGATCGCCTCCAAGCCTCTGCACCACGCCTACAAAAACAATCATCAGTAAGAAGGCGAGAAAATAAACAAGTAAAAAGAGCATATTGGGACTTACCGCCACCAAGTTAGACGTCAGAAAGTCTAGCGTCTATTTATCGGAGCAGTTTTGCAAGCTCTCCTATGACGACCGCCAGGCGACTGTCGCGTGGACATCCAGCCGTACTTTAGTGGGCACGATAGACCCTCGCCTGCCGCTGCCCTCCCTGGTCGGGGAGATCTCTATGGGCTCGGCAGGCGTCGGAGACGGGAGGTTCACCAGTCTCCGCTCGCACGATGCATCTCCCGCCTAAGTCACGGGAGAGATGCAGATTGGTGTAGAGCCCGATGATTTGGTATCAGCCGACCGCGGTTGACGCTCTCCAGCATCACAGTCTACAAAGGGGCCGACCGAATGGCGCTTCTTGGCCGACCGGGCGTGCCCTTCAACACTCTGGGAAGCGGGGCGTTTTCCCGAGCGACGGTCAACTTCAAGCCGGGGAGGACGCTCCTCCCTCCTAGAGGACGCCCCTGCGGCCACAAGAGAGGGGTGGGGTGAAGGCAGCTCGTCAGTGTTCTGCGCACCTGACGAGCCGGTCGACGGAGTGGGCCGCCCTTCCTCCGCGACTATTTCCAAGTCGCGCTCCTCTAGCTCTCCCAATGAGAGCCTCCTAGACTGGACAACTACCGCCTTCCACATGGTCTGACCTGCATAAAGCAAAAATTATTCTTAGTTAGACATAAACAGAACTACGACTATCAAATCACGCACCGAAGGAAACAGGCAGTGGGGTCACAATCGGGCTCAGTCCGACCGCATAAAGGAGCCCCACCTGCAACAGTGCCCGAGCGTCAAATCTCAGGTCGGTAAGAATGCCGCTTGCCCTCAGATGCGCCTCCCTAAAAGAAGATGTCGGTCGTGGGGAGGGGGGCTTTGGCAGGGTCACGCTCCATTCGAACGCCCATTCGAACCCGGTCGGGGAGGACACGTAAAAAAACTTATCCTTTCATCCTCTATTGGAGGTCGGCGTCTCATCTAAAAAATAGTACTCGGCTCGGGACTAGAAGAAGAAAGTCCCCTCCTCCCCCATTTTTGGGTAAAAGAAAAAATGGAACGATCGACCCTCAAGTGGAATACCATACAACCTGAAGACTATGTACGACCCACAGAGTTGCCGATAGCCATTAGGGGCTAGTTGGTTCAGAGGGATACCAAAATATTGGGTCACGGAGTCAAAGAAAAGGGATATGGGAAAACGAAGACCGGCCTAAAACTGACCTAGGAAAAAGGTCACGCTCCTGGCCGGGGATTTGTGTGCTCATTGGTCAGGACGGGGAATCGTCAGCTTATAGCCGAGCGGAGTCCCATATTATACCTTAACTTCCTCCAGGTCGGAGGTGGTGAAGATGGACTTCATAGATTCATACCAAGGACCAAAAGTCGACGCCTCTGCCATGACATACAAAATATGCACCTGGCCTACAAAGCCCTAACCAATCTACAGACCTCGGAACCCTATACCGAACGGGGACACCTACTAGCTCTGGGAACGTAAACGTTGAACGGGGACACTTACTAGCTCTGGGAACGTAAACGCTGAGCGGATCAATAGGCTACCAAACAAATGACCAAAGCGAAAGCAAAATGACCGACACTTTTTTCGGTAGACGCCTTATATAGCCGGGGCCCTAGATTCTCAGCCGTTGGATCTGCAGGCATCGACATAAGGGCGGCACACGATGACCATTAGATCAAAGGTAACCACGGATCATCGGTAGCACAACAGTCGCGGCGATTGACATTCTGACATGAGGGGCCACGTGTTGAACAACCACCGGTCAGCGCGGCGGTCAGCTCATCATTAGCACTCCCGCATTAAAGAGCATTTATGGAGCTCATTTCCTGAAGCACATTACTGTCGCCCAAGGGTCGATCGGATCAAGAAACTCAAAACAAAATTTGTCCAGTCAGTCGGTCAGGCCTCCTTCGACCAGACTCAAAGGGAAGACTTGTGATATGGGTGATTATGTCGGGTCCCATGGTAGTACGGATAGAGGCCACGTGGTGAATAGTCAAAGGTCGAGATTACTTGGACTCGACCAAATCTATCAACTGCGGGACATATGATATATGATCGACCGGATACGTTTATCAGCACCCCGACCGGAGTTTATCAAGATCCTTTCAACTTCCGGTCAGAGGTCAAGATTAGCCAAACCTCGGTCGGGACTCTCAACCACTGGTTGGACATATGATATATGATCGACCGGATACATTTATCATCACCCTGATAAGTTGAACTACTCTCCTGGTCGGGTCTACTAAGTTACCGACCGAGATGATCTTACCATTGGCCCATGCCTCTGGCATGCCTATGAAGTCTAATTCCAACGCCAACGGTACTATCAAAATACCCCCCAACTGTACCCCAAACACCCCTCGAAAGTACGGAGAACAATGGAACTTTCACATCATGGCATGTTCACTCATGCCTCAACAATACACGTCGTTAATGCTGGCCATACAGGCCCCGAAGGCGTATATAAGGGAACAGGAGCCATTGACACAAAAGATGTTTTTTCTCTCTGAATCTAATACTCCTCTACTTACTGTTTATAGTTGTTTTAGCCACATCCGGTTGATCAGATCAGACTTGAGCATCAGAGCAAGATCCCCAAGTCTCTCGTCTAGAGTTCTCTTTTAATCCTCCGTCTCTCTCTTTGTTCCTCGCAGTTCTCTGACCTGAGAAACCGAAGAAGTTTTCTTCACTCGTCGCTCGGTGGACAAATCTTCCGATCGGCTACTTGGTTCAACAGGTCGACGAACCTCTCCAATCAGAGCTTTTATTCTAGCAGACCGATGAACTCGCCTCGCTTAATGACTTGGTTAACATCTTGTTAATTTATCGATGATTCATCTTTCGTAGTTCTTTGTGCAGGAACAATAGGAAGAAGGGAAAAAAATAGGGTAATTGAGTTTATTGATTCTCTAACATGTATTGCATGAAAGCTGCATATACAATTAATGAATAGCAGTATTTGCAGCCAAAGCTTTTTAAGAAAGGAATTCAAGTGAATAGAAACTTTATAACCTCAGAAGCATGTTTACTCGGGCAAAATGAAAAGAGACAAATGGTTAGGTATAGATGAATTAATAGAGAAGTGGTAATTGTTTAATTTATTTTTGCTATGGATGGATAAGTGAGACAATTCTTTGCTTTTCTTTTATCCCCTATTTAAAAAAGGATTTATAGTTCCATAAATTTTTTTGTGGTGGAGATTCAAATTCTCTATAAATTTTGCAAAATTAATATGCCTATATTTGGGCATAAATACTCTTGGGATATAATTCATTTTCAGTTTATAAGAAATGCTTTTTATCACTTTATTCTAGTAATGATTATTGTATTACATTATTCATATATATATATATATATATACCTTACTCTAGTCATTTAAACAGATATATATTATGTGTGTTGAACAACCCTTTTGGGTTAGGCGATCATATGCATCGATTAGGATGGCAAGGGTGCATCAATTGAGACATGTACGAGATTAGTTGGTTACATCGCTCATGCCAGATGAGTTATTAATTATGTTGATAAATATATCAATTGGATGATCGACTCAGAGTCCCAATTGGATGATCGAGAGTGTTGGTTGAGTTAGATTTATGGGGTGAGCTCACTTGGAGCAAATGGATAGGTCAAGTTAGATAAGTCAATCGAATTGAGATACTAGACAAGTCAAACAAGCCAATCAAGTTGAGAGGACAAATTAAGTTAGGGGTGGTAAAATCGGGCAGGGCTCAACAAGTGGGTGTTAAAGCATTTCATTTAAAGTGAAGGAGATAAAAGCATGTTCATTCTAACACATATCACGTGGCCTTACAAAATCAAACAAAGCATTTCCCACAAAGAATTTCATTTAAAGATCTTGTGATCAATCCATAAATCATTTTGACTCCATTGAAAATGAGGATTTAGAATTTCCCACATCGATCAAACAAAGATTGCAACGAATAAAGGAAAGGTTGATTCTTTGGGATCTTTCTTATCCCCAAATATGAGAACCAAGATAGAATCAGATCAACTCCAATAAACACCTTTTTGGATCTTCCTTGTTGGTCCCAGCTATTCACAGAACACGAAAAGCAAGCATATTAACAATCATTTGCTTAGGAAGACATGTTCAACAAAAGTTCTGAAATTTTTTTTTTATACAAAGTGTCATGTTTTGAATTTACTTTTATATCCACAGTAAAATCAGGTATTTTGGTAATAATGGTAATAAATATTAAACTTAGTGGTGAGAGCTGAGAAATGTTAATGAACAATCTGTTGGACTTGGTCGTGCAATTTGAGAGCGAACGAAATGACAGTATACGTTTTGATAAAGTTGAAATTAGAATTGGATTCTATATTTTTAAGATGAATTTGCTTCACACATGATGCTCATAAAACAAGACAATCATCTTTTAAAATACAACGACTTTGTCTTATGATAACAACAGTGCAACGACTTAATCTTTAAATTTCTGATCAACGTCCCCGCTAGCTTGAAGAAATGCTATAACACTAAACAGTATCCAACGATATTCCTTCTGAAGACCCTATAACAGCACCAAATGGCGATCGATCATCCCCCTCGAGATGCCAATCGTTCTGAGCCGTGATCAAAACCCGGCTTCCTTTTGCTCCCACCATAAGAGGAAGACAGTCTCTCCCAGAACATGGGTTCCTTCGCACAGAAATTATCAAGCACAAACAAAATTTGTTTACCTTTCACAAGTTTCTTAGGACGATTCTGCATGTGGCTAAAACTTTAACTCCACTAGTTTTCCCAGTTATCTCTTTCATTATCTCTTCTGTAGTCTTTACGACGTCGTACGCATTCGCCAAAGACACCCATATCATCTTCTCAAAGTACCCGTTGCCCCCGCTGACAGATTCAGTAGGATTTGCCGAACCCGCCTCTTGATCGCTCTTAGAGAAATGTTCGAAGACTAATATGGCGAGTGTAGTCTTACCGATTCCAGGCATGCCATAGATCACAACCACATATAAATTCGAAATCGAATCGGATTTGAGAGCGACCACAACCTATTTGCGCTCCTCGATTCTTCCGAAGATTTTAGATTCGTCGAAGGTTGCTACGGCAGAAACAGTGTCTATCTCGTTCGAGCAGTCGTTTCGCCGCGGCCCATGTGAGGGCTTCAATCGGAAATTTCTCCGGCTTTGTGGATCTCGTCGAGTCTCCTCTCGATCTTGGCAATATCCGTAGCGATTCTGTGACGCTTGATCTTGACGCCGATGAAAGAGGAGACTGGTAACTTCCTTTTACGGGAAGGAGCCTCCTTGGCGTGCTTGATGACGTAGACGAGATTCTGGAACTCGTCGATAAGGTTTTCTGCGTCAAGGCGGAGGTCTTCATCTCGCAGACCCAACCCCCGACGTCCGGCGACTTCCTTGATGATGTCAAGCGACTCGGAGTCGTAGAGGAAGCACTGGATCCGAGTGTGGGTTCTCTGGAGATTTATGAGAATTCCAGAGGTTGATGGGACAATGAGACAGCATGGGTATTTAATATTTAGGGTGGTATCACCGAAAATCACTTTAGATGTTATTAACTTGACATGCAGAGCTGACTTGATTCTCTCATGATGATTTATCTGTTAATAGTTACTTTGTCTGCCTGTTTCTAAATAATGTTCTTGTGAACAACAGATCAGATCTCTCTGGAGGCATTACTTCCGGAACACACAAGGACTTATTTTTGTTGTTGATAGCAATGACTGAGATCGTGTTGTGGAGGCAAGGGATGAACTCCACAGAATTCTTAATGAGGTAACATGTTTTACTATTATATATTCCTGTTATAATTTTCAGAATTTATTCTCGTTCTTCATAATCTGTTCTGGAGGAATAAAGTAGATTTCTTCGTACATTTAAGCAATATGGTTGTGATATCATTTCTATTTTTTTAATGCATATTCTATATGTATCTAGCATATTCCTTAATAATTAAGGTAAATTGTGAAAAAAAGTGGGAAACTTCTGTGATTATATGCTGTACATATTCCTTTGCTGATTAAGTTAGCTTGAACGGAAGGCTCCTCAATTGTTTTTATTACTATAGTAAACCTGCATAGATGTTTACTTAACTATTTTTTTAATCTAATTTCATATTATTCTATGCTGATAGGATGAGTTAAGGGATGCAGTCTTGCTTGTGTTTGCTAACAAACAAGACCTTCCAAATGCACCGAATGCTGCTGAAATAACTGATAAGCTTAGTCTTCATTCTCTCTGTCAACGTCACTGATAAGATATACTTGCACTATCTGTTTCGGGTTGTTTATATACTATGGATGTAACTGACATTTTGCTTAGCAATTGGTTTTTGGAATATATGCTGAATTATCATAAACCAGTCGAAAATAATAGCAATCATACAATAGATTTTGTCGCATTAAATATGCCTAAGCAACATGCA
This sequence comes from Hedychium gardnerianum, assembly GCA_038050645.1. Classification (NCBI taxonomy): domain Eukaryota; kingdom Viridiplantae; phylum Streptophyta; class Magnoliopsida; order Zingiberales; family Zingiberaceae; genus Hedychium; species Hedychium gardnerianum. Next base: position 5,329 of record JBBUKS010514271.1, on the reverse strand, counting down.
TATAATTGTCTTCTTAAGATGATGGTACTAATTTTCTGTTGAAGGTTAAAAGCTTGGGTTATTATTAATCTCTTCAATATCAAGAAAGTTGGTTTGGAAACTGCTTTCTCTCCTGGGTAATAAGAGTAGATCACCTTTCATATTGCATGTGATGCTTAATAGGCTTTGGCTGCATAATGTTAGCATAGATCGTTGGCCTCTCTAAACTTGATAATTCAGAGTGACCTATAAAATTATGGTCTCGAGCAGGTAAGTCATCAAAATGTCCTTTTGCAGTTCAGGGAAAGTCTACAAAGAGTGAGCCAATCTATTTTTCTGAGCTCAGTTTTGCTAGTTTAGTATACACAAGCTCTGTTTTTGTGCTTTTATTTTTATTGTCTTCCGCATAAATCTGAAGTCAGCAACCCAGCCTACATTACTAATGAATTAATGCCCTATTGTCATTTTCTTGGTTCTTCAACTTGAAGATTATGCAAAGCATCCTTCTGTAATGTTTAAGAAGTTGCAACATTGATTTTTGGAGATTGAAAACATAGATTTTGTTTGCTTGCCAGGTACATACAAAGCTCCTGTGCTACATCCCGTGAAGGTTTGTTTGAAGGGCATGATTGGCTCTCCAAGCAAACTTGACGAGGTCTATGAAAGCCAGAGGAATCTCTGATTGAATCCCTTAGATGTGCAGCGGCGAAGCGACGGCTCGAAGATGGACTCTGTTTCTGTCGTTGCAATCTTCGACGAATCTAGAATCGTCGGAAGAAGCAAGGAGTGCGAATTGGTTGTGGCCGCTCTCAAAGATGATTCAGTCTCGAATCTACATGTGGTTGTGATCTATTGCCTCGTTTGAATCGGTAAGACTTCACTCGCCAATTAGTCTTCAAATCCTACTGAATCTGTCAGCGCTGGCAACGAGTACTTTGAGATGATGATATGGGTGTCTTTAACGAATGCGTACGGCATCGTAAAAGCTACAAAACAGATCATCAAGTAGATAACTGGGGAAAGACTGAGATCAAAGCTTTAACCACTTGCAGAATCATCTTTAAGGAACTTGTGAAAGGCAATAGATTCTTGTTTGCGCTTGACAATTTCTGCACGAAGGAACCCATGTTCTGGGAGAGACCGTGCCTTTTTCTTCTTTTGATGGGGGCAAAAGGAAGCTAGGTTTTGATCATGGCTCAGAATGTTGGCGTGTCGAGGGGGATGACCAAACACCATTTGGTGCAGTTAAGGCTCTCCAGAAGGATGATTGTTGGAAACTTTTTAGTGCTATAGCATTTCCCCAAGTTAAGGGGGACATCGATCAGAAACTCAAAGACATTGGTGAAAGCATAACGGACATTTGCCAGGGTTCGTCACTTGCCACAATCTCCCTTGGTGAACTCGTGAAATTAGAAACCCATCTGCAATAACAAAGTTGGAAAACAATAGCGCTTGTCCAATCTTGAGTAGTTTCATGAAAAGTTACCATCGATTGAACTACAAATCAAAGCAGTGCTTTGCTTTTTGCTTTATTTTTCTAGATAATTATGAGTTTGACAAAGATGAACTGGTCAGGATGTGGACAACACAATGATGGATACAGAGAATGCCAGAAGCCAATGGTAGTGCGCTCCTTTTTTATTTTTTATTTTTTTATATATGAAAAAAAAATATATATCATAAAAAAAAATATTAAAACATACAAAAACAAATTTTTTTATACATGTCATATCTAACGAAATATCAAATTTATGAAAAGATTTGAAGCATAGTATACACATGCTCATAATAGGTACCATCACTCTTATGTCTACAAATTCATGCATATAACAAATTCTCTCATCCATTAGACTCTATCCTGGTCAATTACATATCTTTCATCCAGACTGCAGAAGATCAAGCATTGACCGGTCTCTGGGTCTCCATCATAGGCGACTCCATGCCACCACGCATCCATGTCATCCGCGCCTAGTAGTGGCGTCCATGTTATCAATATCTAACAGTCTCAGTCTCAGTGTCATATCATCCCAAAGGTGACGGGATGTCACGGCTCCAAGTATATCAAGATATCATGCGACATGCCACCTAGGCTCTATTAGTGTCCGTGAGTGCTCTCCTCACTGTTGCTCTGGTCGGCTCATCTGAGGCGGGTGCTCATGTCCTCAATGTGGTCCACCGCTATCATCATTGTCTCTCGCACACTTTTAGCAAGTGACCAGTTATCAACGGATTTGTAGTATTTTTATCGCGAGCCGTTTGCTGTGGACTAGATAGGTCATTCTGGTAGACCTATTTACCCTCGTAGGTTTTTAAGCAAAGCCTCAGTTATAAACGGATTTGGTATGTCTTTATCGCGAGCCGTTTGTTGTAGATTAGATAGATCATTAAGGTGGATCTATTCACTTATATCCTCACCCCTCTCTCAAGATGTACATGCGCACATGCTAAGGTGATGTGCTCTCGTGATAATCCTCTCATCTTTTCCTCCCACATAAGATGTACATGCTCACAGGTGAGTCCTCTCATCCTCTCATCCCACACATGATTACTCCACTCGCTCACCCACTCAATATGTATCTCAAGTATGACAGTGGCTCCATATCTCAATGTGACTCTGTGTCTCTCAGCATCCGTGAAGGGTAGTGCTCCTCATTGCAACTCTATCAGTGTCAAGGCTCCCAGCATCCGTGAAGGGTAACACTCCTCATGTCAGCTCCGTGCAGCTCTATCAATGTTACAACTCCCAGTATCCGTCAAAGGTAGTGCTCCTCATGTCAGCTCCATGCAACTCCATCGATCTCATGGCCCCAAGGCAGGTAAGGTCCATATGACGCCGTATCTCCGGAGGCTCCAAATCAGGTATAATTTTTTTTTTTTACACCATGACATTACTTGGTTTGATAGTATATTAGTACTAGGCATGTTACAATTCCATAGAGTATGTAGCTATGAGCGAATATCTTCCAGACCCCTGGGTGGAGTAACAAAAATTGCCCAGAACGAGCACCTATACTACAACTACATGTATATGTCATGCAGGGGTCTCTCATAAGCCTATCTATATGCATACTTCCTATCAACTCCAAAATGTGTGGCAAAGACATTAAAATGCAGCTCATGACAGCCAAATGTAGCTCATGTTCATGACACTACCTAAAATGCCTAGTATGCACATCCTCACTATCCTATCCAAATTATATGCGTGGTATGCGTAGTAAATGCATGCAAGTGTAAATGACACTACTAATGTGAAACAGGGCAGTGACCAAAAACCTACATGTCTCCCAAGTGTCATCCTTGTCTGAGTATCTAATCTAAGAAAATCTCCAGCGATTTGTAGACATGGATCCGGACCTTCCTAAAGACTCGATCTGTATCCAGTCTAAGCCCCTCAAACATACTATTGTTCTTCGCCCTCCAAACATGGTGCACTAGGGTTGACATGATGAGGTGAAGTGCCCTAGTCATAGTGGAGTGGCCATGGTACTATAGTTTGAAGGTCCTCAGCATACGCCTATAATGATCATGTCTGGCCTCATGTGCAGCCATGCTCGGATCCTCCCCCATAGCTGGCAAATAGGAGCACATCTAAAAAATACATGATCCAATGTCTCCTCCTGTTTGTAGAAAGTGCATTGCTTGTCCTCCAGGTACTCTTGTCAGACGCATGCGGAGAGACGTCCATGTGCTAGTAGCCAGATAGTAAAAGCATGGCTCGACTGAATATCCCTCTGCCAGACTATCTTCACCCACACTGTCATGGGCCTCGCATCTTGAAAGTGGTCATAAGCCCGTTGAACACCCCCCTTTCTCTGAGTAAACCAAGCGTTGAGTGTTTGACTCGCAGTCTCTAGGCTACCTATAGATGCCAAGATGCTATCTCTGATGTGCAACAGCTTCTTGATGAGTGGAGAGTCCGTGTGTCTGACCTGCAATGCCCATATCCCTACATGCTGTAAGTACGCGTCATGCACCCAACGTATCCATAGTGTGTCTTGCTTGTCCTGTATTCGCCATAGAACCTTAGCTAGTAGAGCGAGGTTCCATGCTTTTAAGTCCCTCAAGTCAAGACCACCTTCTCGTTTGGGCCGACATAACTCTGACCACGCAATGGGGGACTCTTATTAGTCCACATGAATGATCTGCATATGCTATATATGCGCTTTAGGACTCCACATAGAAGTGGCAGTATGGACATACAGTAGCAATCTATACCCTGAAGAACATATGATATCAACTAAGTCTTTCCAGCATAAGAGAGTGTGTTCTTTGGCCATGAGTTAACTCTTCTGGTGAGAGCGTCCAAGAGTGTGGTATAATTTGAGATCTTCATCTTCATCTTCTGAGAGGTTATGAGAATCTCTAAATATCTGAAAGGTATTTTCCCCATTTGAAATCCCGTAATAGCCAAGAGTCATTCCCATGTGAGAGCATCTATCCCTGTCATGTAGATGTTGGACTTAGCAAAGTTGGTCGTGAGACTGGTCATCTGTGCAAACTATGATAAGCAATCAGCTAGCTGTGTAACGGAAGTCACATCTCCACGAGACAGTAGTAGAAGATCATTTGCATATACTAAATGTGATATCCTCAATTTTTCGCATTTGGGATGAAAATAAAAATCTGACCTAATAGTACGTCGTGCAAGGGAATATGAGAGATACTCCATGCATAGGTCAAAGAGGTATGGGGAGAGGGGGTCGCCCTGGCGGAGTCCTCTGTCCACTCTAAAAAGTCATGCATAATGTCATTTATCACTACAGAGAATGTCATAGTCGTGATGCACTCTCTGATCCAAGCGATGAAAATGGCTGGGACTGCAGCTCTGAAAGCACGTCCTGAAGGAATCCCCAGTGCACTAAGTCAAAGACCTTTTGAAGATCCACTTTTATGATGCATCTCGGTGAAATCCTTTTCCTTATATAATTGCGTAGTAGCTCTTAAGCGAGGTGGATATTGTCGGTGATAGTCTGTCTTTGACAAAGGTTGTCTGGGAAAGATGCAGTAGATTGTGTTGGTGCAGTTTACACTAAAAGTCTAATCCTAAGGTTTTGATGTATGACAACAGGTTAAAGTTAGAGTGTTACTATTTAACAAGTTAGAGTGCAGGGTTGACTGACTTGACGGATCTAGAGGGCCAGACACCAGGCAGAAGTCCAATGTGCGATTTTGGCAGGAAGTCCAACTGGGTCAGAGAGGACTAGATAGTTGGCGGGAAGTTCAGTCGGGTCAGGGAGGACCAGACGATTGGCTGAAGTCCGGATGTGCGATTTCGGCAGGAAGACCTGGTGGGTCAGAGATCAGACGTCGAGGAGGTGACTCGGCAGACTGGTAAGTGAGGTAAGTCACT
>JBBUKS010514253.1:0-13175 GCA_038050645.1 Hedychium gardnerianum | reverse complement strand
CACACATCAAACGAGGAAGAGGAAGACCAAAAAAGACTTGGTTAGCAACAATAAAACAAGATAAAATTTATTTAAGTGTAGATGATGATATAGTAGGGGATAGAGCCCAATGACGTAAAATGATCCATATAGCCGACCTCACATAGTGAGATAAAGCTTGGTTGTTGTTGTATTCAAAAGTTATAGTGATACTAGAACAGTCCTATAAAATGTCTAATTAAGTCTGATGTGAGGTGGTGAAGTTCTTAACAATATATTTTCTAGCAAACAGAATTATTCCTTTTGCCTTTTGTTTTTTGGGTTTAAAATGTAGGTATCCCTTTTAAACTTGTGATGTTTTAAAACACCTGATATAGTTAAAAGATTTGAATATTTGTGGTTAACTTGGTTACTAAATGACGAAAATTCTATTGGCAGGCTAGAATAGCTCTTGAGAGAAGGAAATTTTTGGAAAATGCAAATGCTGCTGTTCATAGACAATCTGCTTGGTCAAATTTAGCCCATGAAATGACGGCAGAGTTCCGTAGCCTTTGTGCAGAAGAGGTAGATGATACCTTCCAGATAATACTACAATTTGAGTTACATCTTAAATTTATTTGGGTTTTTCTGTATACAGTTACCGAGATTACCTTCTAAAACCTATTTCTTTATCAGGCCTATTTGCAACAAGAGTTGGAAAAACTGCTGGACATGCTAAACAAAGCTAAATTGGAAGGGGAGTCCTTTGATGATCACATTCCCAGCTCTCTTGGTCTGAATTCACACTTGATTGCCAAAGCTACTGGTCTATGGGAATCATTATTAGCTCGAAGGAGTAAGTACAGAAATGAACATGAAAATTTGTTACTCCTTTTCTATTTGTACCATAGTTGGCAGGATTGACCAATCCCGATGTGGATCTGCCGAGTTGGTTCACGATTTGCCAATGCTGATTTGATTCTGAGCGAGAAATTGTACACCCTTCAAGTTTGTGAAATCTTGATTTATCAAGGTCAAATTAGGAAAAATATTCTTGATTAGTAGTAATTGGTTGGGATACTGGATAATTGGTTGAATCAGAGAGAAATCACTTCAATTTGGCATATTTTTTCAATTTTTGCTCGGGAATCTTTTTATAATGATAGGAGTTGGGACCGGGGACGTTCAAACTTGTAGATCTTTATCTGGAACGGAGTCTTACTCATGCTTTTTAGAGGAAGAGAGCTCCAGGTGAATGATTTAGTGCGTGCATAGGTGGATAAGATCAAGGCAAATAAACTGACATCTGCTTTTGGAAATTCTCGAGGAGAAAGGCGGGAGGTGTTCTAATGTAATGTAGCATTGGGATGGACACAAGCCTCGCACACAGGAGAATTAGAATTCTTATTATTCAAAGTTAACTACTGTATAAAGAGACTAGACACTTTTTACAAAATAGGAAATAACTCAACAAACTAGGAATATAACAATCACTGACAGTTGATTGCTAAATCAGAGTTGAATTACTAAAGACAACTCGAATCAATTCAATTCTTAATCTGTCTCATTCCCCACTGAGAAGAACTCAATCCCATCGAGTGAGGAGATTAAGATCAACAATGCCTTAGGTAAGTACAAAGTGGGAGTGCCGCTATAGATGAATTGATTTATTGTCACACTATTTCTTCAAGTAACTTGGGTGGGTGGGGGTGGGGGCCAAGGTTTCAAAGCTCATCCTCCTGTTCCAAGTGTCGTTGATGCTCGAAAGCCCGTTCTAATGAACTAGATACCTCTAGTTGTTGCCAAGGAGCTAATATGTTTTTTTTGAAATTCCACTAGATAACTAAGTAGAATATTAAAATTGTTATGCATTTTCAAAGTTATGCGAAAAACAAAGGAAATATAAAAAATTACCAATAAATCAGTTCAGTCTAAAATTTTATTTGGTTTTTGTATAATCTCCAAATATCCTCTTCTCTCTTCCAAGATTATCTACTGAGGTACATGAACCTTACTTATGCAGTGTCTCTTCTTTTATAAGTTTTTTTTAAAAATAACTTTGTCTTATCATGATTTGAGCAAAGGTGACTTGGTGTACTGAAAATAGTATAAGTAGAGTAAAAAAAATCTATTTTAGACTAAATAGAAATAAAATTACAATTTATACCTTGACTTGATTTATTTAAAATAGTCTATCTCTATTTGCATCACCACACTCCTTTGATTATGATGATCACTTGAGCTCTTAGAGAAATTTTACCCTAACCACCGAATATGGTAATGATTATTATTTTGTGTTTTTTTTCTTAATCAATGTTTGTCTTGATATGCTAATAGATGTAGGATTTTAAGTTTATCGCTCAAAATTTTCCAGCTTCACCCAATTGCTTTGTCAATCTTGAAGAAATGTTTCTTCAATGTGCAGACCAACATGAAATATTAGCTTCTGGCCCAATTGAGGATTTGATCGCCCATCGTGAGCATAGGTGAATCTGTGTGTTTTTGACTATATCTCTACTTTGTTGGCTTATTATGTTTGCTTTGTTTTGCTAGATATCGAATCTCTGGCTCAGATTTGCTTTCAGCTATGGATCAAAGTCCACATATTCCATCTTCAGATTCCATGTCAGTTTTTTATGGTGAGGTTTCTTCACATGGAGGTATTAGGGAACATATGGATTCACTTCATTGCCAAGGTAAAAGCAACACTCTCTCGAAGATGGTCGATAAAGGTGTAGCTCCACCAACAGTTGATGTTGCTGAAATTCTTAGACGGTGGACTCATGCTTTACAACGTATTCATAAACATTCTCTTCATCTGGTAAGTTTATTCATTTTAAGCAAGTGTTGTGGGAATATATATTTGTTAGATATTCTGTGATATATTCATGAAGGTTGAATAAGAATTTCAAGTAGTACATAACGAACAAATTGTATAAATCAAGATGGATAGATATTTTATATGGGACATATATACCTGCTAATCCTATTTTTTGAAAATCTACTGAATTTTTTTTTTACTATTGACAATTCCACAAAATCTTTGTTCATAAACAAAGATTTCCCAGTTACTTATTATGTTACTGATGATTAACATGAGATCTCTCAACTTGTCCAGTGATTTTGCACTGTCTTTCAAACAAAAATCTTAGCCTATCCGTAGAAACAAAAGACTATGCTATCTGCTTTTTAATTATCTTGGACAGGCTGAAATTCTGTTGTTTGTTTGTGCATTGATTGCCTCTGAGAGGGAAACTGCTAATACTTGAGATTGAGATTATGATATGAGTTGTGACTTGTGGAAACAACTACAGCACACTCATTAATTATGGACTAAAGCTTTGGAGCCAAGTGTTGTCTATGAAATTAGACCTATAAATGATATAATGATTTAAACCAACTCCGCTACTTATATATTTTGCCTATACCAACTCGTAATTTTGTTAACTTATTCTATGGCAGGTCAAGGCTAATGATGGAGAGGGCCCAGAGCTACTTCGGACTTCATCTAATAGTAGTACCAGTGGTCATGCAGTGTCCTTGGCAGCAACTCTTGCTGAACATCACCAACATCTAGTTAGCATACAAGTAAGGTTACATTTACTGCTATTTTTTTTTCTTCTACAATCTTGATTGTGGATCTCAAAAGTATTATGATATAAATTTATAATCTCTATAATATGAGGAAATTTACCACTAGGCATTTAGTGAACACAGAAAGTCTGGTAAACAAAATTGTGGACAAACTGAAAAGATAACATCAATTTGGGAAAACATATTTCCTTTTTTAATTGGATTCTAGTCTTGTGCAATTTGGCAATATTCTTGTTTAATTGATTCATCTAGAGAAGTCTGAATGATTTGGGATTAGTTCCGTGAGCTATGGACATGTTGTGCAAGTATGCTTTGCCCACTCACTGCATTGATTTCATACTGTAATTTTACAGTCAAGATTCATAAGTCATGTCAATCCTACCGGCAATGAGTGATATGTAAACATATATCCATCTCATCCCTTGAGAATTCTTGCCTTGCATGAGGATTATGACTCTTAGGAATACTATGAGATATGGAATAACAACACAATACTTTATATGGTTTTCACTCGACCAATTTCAGTCAGGTTTGTAATTGAAAAAATTTGTGAGTGCTCATGCAATTTCTATATTACAATTCCTGGGTAATTGTGGATATGGGTGATAATTTATCATTTTTGCGTAGGATGGAGTAGAAGAATAAAATTCAAGGTGAGTTTGCGTCAGTTTTTCATAAGGGTTCGGGTTCGGGTAGTATCAAGTATTTGATTCGTCCTCATCCCTTGGAGAGAAAACTCTTTACACTGCTTATCACCATTTGTTTATTTTTTCCTTATTTTTTATGTTCAGAGTCTCATGGTAAACATGCATGATCACTCAACTAATTTAATAAACGAAAATTTTCTCACTGCTTGGGAAGCTCTTCTTTAATGACATCTAAGTGTAGCAGTATCGAGATTCAAGACAGACAAGCATGAGACATTGGGAAAACAACTGTTATTGGTCAATGTGCATGCAAAAGGATCCAGATAAACTATAGGAAACATATTAAACCCTGATGATAGGTTGGAACCGAAATGATCTTGGTTTGGATGGTCATTGTTAGCTTGCACTAGAATGAAATTCAAAATTGAGTACAAAAGTAGATAAATCTAAGATTATTTAATATGATGATAAAAATAAAACTGGTCACACTTAGCACAAGCTCAAAAAATAAGTACATATTATAATGAACAAACATATTTTAATCCAAACAATTACATTATTATAATAGCATTTTTCTAAAATATAAACTAATATATTGAAAACACATGTATAAAGTAAAAAATAGGGTCTAGGTCAAGTTAAGCCATGTTGGCCAAAATAATAAAATGAACCTTAAGTGAAAACCATTGTGCATTTTCATTTTTTACAGAAAAATATGATTAATTTGAAGTTGTTAACCAATTTGGAGTCCTATAGTGAAGCTATGATTTATTAAACATAGGTGCATACTTTGTGATGTCATATGTCAAGGAGAGAATTATCTTCATATGGTTCACTAGACACCCGAAATATGGTTCTGTTTTGTGTAAATTATTTCTTATCTACTGAATTTGCTATTTTGTGCTGAAGCAGGTTTAATTTGAAATAACTAATTCTTCTAAGTTTCTATGGTTGTTATAGCCCTCTTTGCACCAATTTTTGTAGGACCCCATTTTTTCTTCCCTCACTCCTCGCTCTCCTTTTCTTTAATATTTTCCAATTATTTTTTCTTTCATAAAAAATAATTTCACCAATTCTAAAAAATAATTTCACCAATTCAGCATACAGTGTCTTGTGTGTCTTCTAGATTGTTTTTTTGCTCATTTTTTTAAGCTAAACGAAGTATTCAGTACCATGTTCCTCTTCACAACTATTATCTAGTTCCTTTCTAAATTCTTTGTGAAAGCTTTACGAATTCCACTGCTTTTTCCATGATTGATCAAAGAAGTGTTCCAGTCCTAATTCATGATGGAATCTTTTGAAACCGAAGTAGATTGTATGTTGGATGCATATCTGAACTGAACCCTGAAGGTTTTGCACAAGTGCACTTAAAGGGACACCTCAATGGTGCTTTTCTGGCATCTTTAACACACAAGAGGCAGCATAATAACCTATCAGCATGCATTCATGGTCCTTGTCATCATTCTTTTGAACAATTATTTTTACAATACAACCAAATAACTACTCATAGCTTTTGTCACATTTTTGAATGTATATGAAATTATGAGTGGATTCTGTTAGCATTAAGTTTGAAAAGTAGCTGTTAAGCCTCCGGCGCTGAGCAAGAAATTTATACTAGAACTACAGAAAATAAGAATTTTGATTGTCCTGTCTTGAAAAATATGAAATGGGATTTGGTGACACTGGTGAAAAAGCCACTTATTGATATCCTTTAGTTGATTGTTGTAGCATAGGGATCAGATTAATGAACTCTCTCATACAGTATGAGGTTGTCTACATTACCGTTCTTGCCCACTACGACTATTTCTTGTGAGCCTTAGATGATCCTCGATCTATCAAGGGCAATCCAAGGGCTGAATCTCTGGGCTAGAATGGTAGGCCTAATTAACAAGATAAAGTAGGCTCTAAGAACTTTGCAGTTATTAATTGTGGATAACATTGTGTTTGTTCCACTTCTTGCGTGCGTTGTAATTTTGAGAAATCTTTTTGGACAAGAGTGTTTTCTATTTTGTAAAGAAATGTTCAAGGCCTTTTCCTATGCACATCCTGGTTAGTTCACACACACCATTTTCCATGGTTAGTCAAGAGATCCCTGCACAAGGGAGTTTCCTTGTAGCCCAATTACTTTTTTTCTTTCTATAACTGATAATTTTTCTTTTTAAGTAAAATAAATTTCCATCTTACTTATAGTTATAGAGATTTTACCTTTTCTTATGGCGCAGGGACTAGTTAGTCAACTAAAAGAGGCAATTCCATCGATGCAGAAATCCATTGCAGAGCTTACTGAAGAAGTAAATATTTCTTCAACTACAATGGACGAGTTTAGTGCAAGGTCAACTTTAAGCACGCAGTCGCAAGTGCCTCAAGTAAGAACAAAGCTTTACTTGTTGAAACAGTAAGCTTGTCTGAGTATCTTAAATTCTTGTCATTTGTTTTTATTTCTTTTTTTCCCTCCTAATACTTTATTTTCTTAAACATTGATCAGGGCGTTGCTAATGATGAAATTGTTGACTTAAATTCTAGACTCTCTTCCATTCAGTCTGAGAAAGTTTCCAACAATCCTGTTTTGAAACTCCCTCATCTGATCAGTGTGGCTCCAAATTCACCGGCAAAAAGCATGCACACAGCAAAGCAGTCTACTGCTCCTGAATCCATCCAGGAATATTTCCCCGCGGTCACATCAGTGACACCACAGATTGCACATGATCATGCAAATGGTCAGTTGAAAGGTTTCGTTTCCTATCTAGTCTCTCTCTCTCAAACATATTAACCGATGTGGAATTTTTCAACATATTTTCTTTCTTTTCGAGAATCATTTTAATTGTCAGCTGGATACATTTTCCCCCTTATACAGAGAATGGCAATAATGATGTTCAGAGTATTAGACGTTCTGTTCGTGAAGCAGCACTGTCAGGACTGGCAAACAACTCAAAATTGCTAAATGATAGAAGCGAAGATCATAGTTCTCAACATTACTTCTTGCCTGTGTCTACAGGAGCTTCTCTAGTAGAAGTAGATGCCTCTCCTATCGAAAACAAACAAGGAGTCTTTCCACCACCAGAAATTCATGTTCCCAGGGGTTATAAACATCCACTAAAAACAGACAGCCAACTAGATTCTCATGCAACTTTATCCAACAATTCACTTGGAATCCATGGTGACACATCTCTGCAAAGCTCAGCCCAGTCACCCATTGTTAACTTGAAAAACCCTCTTCTCGACATCAATGATTCTCTGGATCAAGCTTACTCGCCTCCATTTTCATCATTCTTCCAGGATGCATACGAGGACTTGCTCGGTACATACTTCTCCCACTGAATCTATGCATATTATGTGTTATGCTATATTTTCACCCAGTTCAGTATTCAACTTGTGTTTTCTTCTCTTTTTTATACTACCTCCTGTCATTATAATCTCAACATTTATCAAGTACCTGTTCAACGATTATTTGAAAGTGTTTAATCCTTCTTGCAGCCCCATTATCTGAAACTGAAGTTGCCCTAATAGACCACTAGAGATCGCATCATCTCAGCCATCCCAAATAGTCCTTCAGTTACTGAATACTCTCGGTCTCAAGGAGCAGCAGAATTCAGATGCTACCTGCCGAATGCAACCCGGAAACCTGTACATTGAAGTAGAGGCTTGCATTCGAGCATGACTGACCGGGCAAGGCGTACACCAATCTACTGATGCTAAAACACCCAAGGTCTTTGTTTGCCACAGTTACACCAGCTTCTTGTATTGTAATATTCAATTGTTCAATGCCATAAGCATTACTAGCTTCTTGAGGAACATTGTCCATATCAGACCTTGTCAAAATTTTCTTCTCGTTTCTCCAAAATAGCAATTGTTTGTTTCATGATCGTTACAATTCATGATTTTTATACATGTAAAATAGAAAAATCTGAAGTTATCATTCATGGTTTTTTATACTAAACAAGCATCCTTCCATTAAGAAGCAATGAATTCAGAGATCCAATTGACCATATTGTCTAGTTCACCATCATCAAGAACCAAATGAGAGAAACATGAATTCAGTTTGCCTTAGTTTTTATTCGCATTCATATGTTTTGTTTATTCACACAAATGCATATTAATTTAATATCCCCCTGTTCATCGTGTTCTTCAACCTTTCGCATGGCGAAGAGATGACGTCACATCTCCTCCACCAGAAGCCACTCTTCTTCTTCAGCGGATTCCCACGAGACGCCGGCAACCGCATCACCGTCAGTCTCGTCCCTTTCTTCACCTCCGCCGTTGAATTCTTTCTCTGCTTCAACGTCACGCTCTGCCTCTTGTTCACCTTCTTCTTCTTCTTCCATGGTCAATGATTCATGGAAGGTATTGCAATTAGCGTACAGCTTCTCGACCATTTCGGTGGCGGATAAGTGGTGGCGGCGTCCTTCTTCTTCGTCGTCGTCGTCGGCGGCGCCTGCATCGACAAGCCGCCAGGCGACGAGGCGGTGGTTGAGGAGGACGTCGCAAGATTTGAGCTTCCAGGCACCCTTGGCTTTGTCTCGGGACTTGGACTCGGGGATCGACCGCGATTCCTTTCCCCGGGCGCCCCGGCGGCACTTTCCGGTGAACTTGGATTGGTTGGTGGGCTTCGCGGGCGCCTTGGTGATGGGCGGCGCGGCCGGAGCCTTGGACGCTGGCTTGGCGATGGCAGTGAAGCGCACCGTTCCGTGCTTCTTCCCTTTTCTCTCCATGGCAGTTGGCGGTGGCGGAGGAGGAGCAAGAAGAAGAGGAAGGAGGAGGTTGCTTGCTTCTCTGTCGGTTGTTCTAGTTCCGTGGAGAAGAGAAAGTTGTCCATTTTTGAACGAAAATGTTTCATATTGCCCCTGTTATTTTATAAAATTATCAAACTAATTATTTAATAATCCCCCCCCCCAAAACTTGGCCTTCATTTTACGCCCATATTTTAGTTGCCTTACTCCCAAAAACTAATTAGTTAATTTCACTTTTATAATTTACTCTGCACATTTGTTATGTATTACTATTACACTGAAAAAAATATATTAAAATAAAAAAAATAAAATCAGAGTGACCTATACTCTCTAAAAGATAATAAATTATGGAATTATTTATCTTAGCACAATGACTCTTTACATAAGGAAAGTCATGCATCCAATGAAATATTTTATATTCTCTAAAAATTAATCATAAGATTTATTAAAATAATCATCCATACAAATATCAATCGCGTTAATTATTTTGAAAAATATAGATAGGTTTAAAGAGGGAGAGAGAATAAAATAATAATAATGAATTATAACAAATATTTTTATAATATATTTTTTTTTAAAAAAGAGAGGTAAAATGATAATAAAAATATATAATTTTTTATTAAAATCAATTAAAATATTCAGATAATTCTCACATCTAAGATTATTTAGAGGCACTTGCAAATTTGCAATTAAAAGAGGACTGATGTGTAATTAAGGGAGCTAAAAAAAGGAAAAAAAGAAGAAACTTAAAACAAGAAGTCAAGTTTAAACTTGGTCGATATAGAGTTCACGTAGACAATCCTTAACCCGAGGGAGATATATAAGTGACTTGGTTGATATAGAGTCCACGTAGACAATCCTTGCCCGATCAACACAGATTTGAATCCCTTTGAGTCTTAATTGCACTCAGGTTTTGTGTCGGACAGAGTCAAAACGACTTCGAAATAGGTCTGTATTCAAACATTGCAGAGCAAGGGAGCATCAGTTACGGGGACACGTCAATTACGGAGCAAGCACTAGATGAGCAGGCTCGCCAATTATCATTGTTTGATTATATATATATAACTTTAAGAATAATTTATTTTTTTTATATAAAATTTCTTAACCTAATTATATAAGACTATATATTTTATTTCATTTTAATATTTTTAATTTAATAAGATGACTATTTTTTTCTCTTCTTAATTTTAACATGATATCAAAATCTTTATCTTCGTAATTTTGATAATTCGATTGAAGATTTATTAATTTCGTCCACAAGTAAATCGAATTGTAGGTTCCTATAGTTTTTCGTTTTGAGATTTTTGGGTTTCTTTTGTCTTAGTTTTATTTAGCTTTTGGTTATTCGTGAGCACTATTCATTCTGTCACCATGGCTGATCGTACGGATGATTCTCTTCAATCAATTAGTGTCCGAATGGATGAAAAAAATTATTCGTATTAGGGATGTGTTATGAAATTCTTACGAAAAAAATCTATGTGGGGATATGTTTTAAGTGTGCGCCTATGGACAACAACGCTGTTGATTATGTAAAATCGTTAGATATTTAGGAGACCGATAATGCGAAGGTTATTATGTGGATAAATAATTCTGTTACACACTCCATTGGTACTCAGTTGGCCAAGTATGAGACTGCCAAAGAGGTTTGAGATCATCTGACAAGATTATATACGCAGTCTAACTTTGCCAAACAATATCAATTAGAAACAGATATCCGCACACTTCGGCAATAAGATATGGACGTCTAAGATTTTTATTCTGTCATGTTAGATCTATGAGACTAGTTGACACTCACAGAATTCTCAGAATTACGAGCATTCCCAACTTATGTTATTCATAGAGAAGAACAACGTCTGGTCCAATTCTTGATGGCGCTTCATGATGATTTTTAAGGATTACACGGGATAATTTTGCATCATAGTCCTCTCCCTTTCGTTGATTCAGTGGTACATGAATTGCTAGCTAAGGAGATTCGCCTTAAGTCTCAAGTTGATAAAATGACTATTGCATCGTCTACGCCATCTGTTTTTGCAGCACCACAATGGTCTTCGCCTCATAACCAAAATTGGTTGAATTCGAAGGTTTCCTGTGATGAATATGCCTTTTGTAACATTGAAAGGCTCAATATTCACTATTATTGAATAAAGGAAAATTGTAGCAGTCATAATATCAAAATCCTCAGAATACTTTGGGAAAGTCTGATAATCCATCACAACAGCCTCAACATTAGAATTCTCAAAACTCAACATTCGGTTGTTATCAAGTGTTTTCGTTGTGATTTGGAGGGCGAGTACACTTCCAATAATTTTTTTTGTTTACTTGCATTAGAAGGTACTATACATCAAACCTCGTGTCGAGAAACACCCGAACAGAATAGGGTTGCAGAGAGAAAGCAAAGACATCTTATTGAGATAACCCGCTCATTCTTATTATTTTCGAATGTTCCTAGTGTCTTTTGGGGAGAAGTAGTTCTTACTGCTACTCATGTGATTAATAGGATTTCGACTTCTCACAATTCAGGTTTGTCTCCTTTTCAAAAATTGTATGGTCGTGCTCCTGATTATTTCTCTTTACGTGTTTTTGGTTGTACTTGTTTTGTTCTCCGCCCACATGTCGAGCGTGATAAGTTATCCTATAGGTCTGCTTTGTGTGCCTTCCTTGGTTATGGTATTGGTCAAAAGGGATATCGTTGTTTTGATCCAGTCAGTAAAAAATTACATGTTTCTCATCATGTTGTGTTTCTTGAACATATTCCTTTCTTCTTTATACCCTCCACTCCACATGGCATGACTCATGCAGATCTTATTTGTATTGATCCCTTCAGTACCGACATCGATGAAGCCTCCCCCACGGCTACTCTTCCTCATGATAGCTCCATTGAATCTGGTATTCTTGAGACATCTCCTCCCGCGACTGTTCCATCACCTCATGAGATTGCGAACACTCTTACTCGTTGGTCTACACGTCCTCATAAGTCTACTAAGCTACTTGATTTTACTTATTCTTGTTATTCTAATTTCTTTGGTTCTTTTGTTACGTCTGTTTATTATCTTTCTGAGCCTTTGTTCAATAGAGAAGTTGTTGGTAATCCTCTTTGACAGAATGCTATGACCGAGGAATTAACTGCTCCGCATCAGACTCATACTTGGGATTTGGTACCGCTTCCACTTGGGAAACGCACTATTGGTTCTCATTGGATTTATAAGATCAAGACTAAATCCGATGGTTCTATTGAACTGTACAAAACTCGTCTTGTTTTTAAATGTTACTCTCAAGAGTATGACATGATTATGAGGAAACTTTTGTCCCTGTTGCTAAATGACCACCGTTCGTATGTTAATTGTCATTGCCTCTGTTCATCGATGGAAAATATCTCAGATGGATGTCAAGAATACCTTCTTGAATGGTGATCTTCAAGAAGAAGTGTATATGGTGCCTCCTCTTGGAGTTGCTCACCGACCTGGTGAAGTTTGCAGGCTTCGCAAAACTCTCTATGAACTCAAACAAGCATCACGTGCTTGGTTTGCGAAGTTCTCTACAGTGATTATCTCGCTTGGCTTTCATCCTAGTAATTATGATTCGACTTTATTTGTCAAGTGTATACGTGCAGGTCGTATACTTTTGTCCTTATATGTAGATGACATGATAATTACTGGTGATGATCTTGATGAAATTGAGTCTTTGAAGGTTGAATTAACTCATTGTTTCGCTATGAAAGACTTGAGTTTACTACTCTATTTTCTGGGGATCGAGATCGCTTCTTCGCTAAAAAGTTATCTCTTGTCTCAGTCAAAGTACATAGCTGATCTATTTGAGCATGCACGCCTCACTGACAACAGGATAGTTGATACTCCTCTTGAGACTAATACTCGGTTTTTTTTTCATCAGATGATTCTCCTTTGCCAGATCCTAGCCTTTACTATACCATTGTGGGAAGCTTGATTTATCTCACTGTGACTCATCTTGATATTGTGCATGCTGTGCATGTGGTTAGTCAGTTTGTCAATGCACCGACCACAGTTCATTAGACTGCTGTTCTTCGCATTCTCTGGTATCTTCGGAGAACTTAGTTTCAGAATCTCTTATTCTCTTCTACTTCCTCGTTAAAGATGCGTGCATACTCTGATGCTAATTGGGCGGGCGACCCTATGGATTGTAAGTCAACCACCGGTTTCTGTATTTTTCTTGGAGATTCTCTTATCTCTTGGAAGAGTAAGAAGCAGGATGTTATTTCTAGATCTTCCACAGA
>JBBUKS010514225.1:0-13178 GCA_038050645.1 Hedychium gardnerianum | reverse complement strand
ACTGTCTTTAGAGAATCTATTGCCGCCCCACGGTGCAAAGACTCTCCGGCAAAATCCTCCCAAGATCCGACAACCACTCGCGGCGTTTGTAGGTGCACTCCAAGACGGACGTCGCCCACACAGAAACAACCTCAGATCGCATGAACAGAGCCTCAGGACGAGTGAGAGGGGAAGAAAAACTTGTGCGAATGCACGCAAAACCTAACCCTTATATCGCTGCGAAACGTTCAAACACGTCCCAACAGAATAGAAGCGACGCGCTATATCGCACAGCAGCGACGCTTCGTTACTGGTTGAGGGTTTAGCAAAATAACCATAACCAGAATTGGCAAAACCAAACCGGGCCACCTGTGAGCGGGAGGCTCACAGACTAGGGATTTGCACCCCCCTCCTGCGCGCGATAATCGCGTGCGTCGCGCCCGGTTTATGGATTTCTGGTTCCTCGAAACCTCTTGGTTTGGGCTCAACCCGCGCATGTGTGTAGGTCTCCTTAACATTTCTAAGCATGGTTGGAAGGGCTTGATATTTAAGGTCTTCTAACCTTCTTAACTTTAGCAATGTGGGACTAAAACTCTACACACATACACCCGAGATCAATAAGAAATACTTGAATTTTATAACCAAAAAATCAACAGTTTCAACAATGCAATTGCTACAGACTTCTTCAGGCTATTTTTTTTTTAATATGACAATATTTCTTATGAAACAAATTTAATATGGCTTCTTTGTTTTTCTCAGATTACCATAACTATTGACAGTGACTCCTTGATAATACTTTTCCTATGAAAGATATTTTGATTCTGAGGCAAAGTATAAAAGCTTACGTATTTTCATCAGTGGTCTACAAAGTATAAACACATAAATTGAACTGATATAGATTGAGGTTGATGTCAAGATCATTGCATACCATAATCTTGTTCTAGAAAGCCTGATATACAAGTGGTTACTATTTCCTCTAGTGGAAGTTTCACTAGTTAAATGTTTCATAGGTTGACTGACTGTACAT
Organism: Hedychium gardnerianum; assembly: GCA_038050645.1. NCBI lineage: Eukaryota > Viridiplantae > Streptophyta > Magnoliopsida > Zingiberales > Zingiberaceae > Hedychium > Hedychium gardnerianum. The sequence goes on along the minus strand of JBBUKS010514225.1, from coordinate 12,172 downwards.
CTTCTTAACTAATTCATGATTTGCATGGTTTGTTGTCTTCAAAATATAAATGGGTCTCATCAATCAAATGCTACCTATCCTCTTGTTTATTCAGAAAATCTATTTGAAAGAGTTTTTATTGTCCCACAAAATATTAGCTTTTATATGTTTTTCTTTACTGGTCTATTTTTTCTCTTAATTATAGTTTGGAATTTGGAAATCTAGGTGACTGTAAATTCTGGAGGAGTAGTTTTTTATGCATTGTTCAACACATCGAGTGGTGATGAGTCCTCCGCAAAAGAAGCAGCAGCAGTAATCAAAATTGCATCTTCCAGGATGGCCACACAATCTGAACGCCTGGGCTATGAATTTGCAAAATTGCTGAGAGTGAAGACACCTCAAGTACCTTTTCTACCGTTGATCACATTTTCTTGCTTGCTTATTATTTATATTCCTGTTTATATTTTCTTGTAAAATCACTTTCATTTGGCAGGCAAGAGTGATCCACAACTCAAGCGCAGAATGGCAACTGATCAAGGATGCAGCACAAAAGGCACGAGATATTTCAGTTGCCAATGGAGATGAAGTGGGTGAAGTTACATGCTCAGAGCTGTTAGAAGCCCTCGAATTGAGCCGATGCCTTTTCCTTATGAAGTAAAGAGGCCACCTCTTCTCCTTCTTGTCATCTTAAATCCTTATCCTGAATCTTTTTTTTAAACTTGTGCAGTTACATCCATGGCTCCCCTCTGGTGGAAAACCCAAATGCATTTGATTCAAGGGAGGCTGCCGAAAGTACTGCTGCATCACTTGGCAGGGTCTTGATATTGGACCTCATACTTAGGAATGAGGATAGGCTTCCCTGTCCCAGCTTAGGGTGGCGTGGCAATCCAGCTAATCTATTATTTGCCAATAAGGTAGCATCTGCAAACATGGATGCACTAGACGAAGCTTATGATTCTATCATCAGAAGATTTAATCCGCAGATAGTAAAAAGTCTCAAGGAGAGGAAAAAAGAGCGACGAGCTGTCTCTCTAAATGGTAGACTGGGCTATCAAGTACCTGAACCTACAACAGACATCTCTGATGATTTGAGTGACTTAACCGCCAGATCTACAAGTAGTCAAGGAACAGAATTTGGAAAGAGTTCTGACTTTCATGTGGTGGCAATTGATTCAGGAGTTCCTCGCAGACCACCTGCAGGAAAACGTGCAAAAGATCAAGAAAACTACCCCAGGGTCCTTGAGCTGATAATCAATAATTTTGAGTTCTCTTCTAACTTGTTGTATGAAGTGTCTTTTGGAAAGCTGGGGGTTCCTGAAGCTGAGCACACTGATGTTCATAGTGCTTCTTGTTCTTGTTTGTCTGAATCTGATGTAGCAGCTTCTGTTTATGCATTTCGTGCAGGATTCCGTGGTGCACTGAGGGACCTCCAAAGCCTCCATGTATTTCTTCTCACACTGTCTCAGAAACTGGAGGGCCTGTTAAGGGTTGTACAATCAATCATAAACAAAATATATAGTGAAGATGAATCTGCGGGCTTAGATTCACCTTCACATACTGCTTGCTCCAGTTCCCAATTTCAGGCTGATTCTAGTGACCCTGAAACTCGGAAATGTTTACATAAATCTTCAGCATCACGTGAAAGCGGGGACATAAGTTCTCCAATTTGTCGAGAGAATTGGAATGGTAGATCTTTTAAAGGAAGTGATAGTTCTCGGAGCTTGCGCTTGACTACTAAGCTTCGTGACTTTCACAAGATAACTAAGGTTAGGAATCTATTTGACCATGCTTTGTATAAGATACATATGGTAATAATCTTGAGTATGGAGCTAACAAAAGCATTTAAAATTAGATGTCTCTCTTATGATTTTCATGCTGTTTGGGATAGGTAGATACTGAGCTATCTAAAGAGTTGGAGCAGTGGAATGAGACGGTTAGAACAGAGGTTGTCAAACTGTGCCAAGAAAACAACTTTAACACGGGATTTTTTGAAGGAAATGATAATAGCGTTGCTGTCGATGCCTATGAGCTGAAGGTAATAGGCATTTCATGTTCAGTCCAAATGATGAAATCTAATGATTTTAATCCTTGTCCAGATCCGTCTTGAGCACATTCTTGAGAGAATATCACTAATTTCTGATGCAGCCAATACAGAAAGCCCTTCTATAATTACAGATCATCTCTATATTGGTGGAGCCCTAGCTGCAAAATCCAAATTCACCCTTCAGCACCTTGGTATCTCTCATATACTTTGCTTGTGTGCCAATGAAATTGGACAATCAGATTCTCAAAATCCTGATATCTTCGAGTACCGGAACTTCTCTGTAAGCACTTTTTCCTATGCGATGCAGCAGTAGATCATTTGGATTTTTGCTTAAACTTTTGCCTTCTGTCATTTAAGATTCACCAAGGTAGATACTTGGTGCTACAAGTAATAATTATCTGTCCTCATAGAATGATGTAGATAATAACCTATTTGGTGGTGTCAGAGTATACTAATCTAACTTGTTTGCATATCTTCTCTAAACAAGAAATCAAAATGATGACGTCAAGCACCATTTTAAGCGCTATCTATGGCGCTAACCAGTTACAGATTTCACCAAGAATGTCCATTTACTTTTAAGACGTCCATTTATACTTTTGTTTATATGATGACTTTGTGATGACAGCATTCTTATTTTCTCTACTGGATTAATTCCTATAATATTGCACTGTAGAACTATCAAATCCTTCCATTTTTTTACTATCCCACATATAAGTATTCCTTTCGAGACTCGTAACTAAAAAGGACTGGCGAGTATTTTTTTGGATTCAGATAAGTGACAATGATGATGAAGTTATCGGTGACTTGTTTGAAGAGGCTTCTGATTTCATTGACTACGTTGAGAAACTGGGAGGGAAAGTGTTGGTACATTGTTTCGAAGGAAAAAGCCGCAGCGCAACCGTGGTTCTTGCTTATCTAATGCTGAGAAAGTGAGGAACTTACTCAAGAATTCTACTTGTATATCAAGTATCAAACTAGGGATTTTCTGATGAAATTTACTGTTCTAGGGGTCTCACTCTACTGGATGCCTGGAACATGCTCAAGAAGGTGCATCGTCGAGCCCAGCCAAATGATGGCTTTGCAAAGACTCTCCTGGATTTAGACAAGCAACTGCGTGGGAAGACATCGATGGAGTGGCAGCAACGAAGACCGATGATGAAGGTATGCCCCATATGCGGTAAGAATGCAGGTCTCAGCAGCAGCTCTCTCAAAATCCATCTCCAAAAGTTCCATAAGATGTTGTCTTCGGGCAGCGTGGACAGCGCCATGACCTTGGAGATCCAGAAGGCTGTCGAGGCACTTGAGATGAGCCGTGGTGGGATATCAGCACAGCTTAAAAGCATCGGCAATGTGATGGTGAACGCCAGTGCACTGAATGATGCTGAATTCTAGTAAGGTTTTTGTTTGTTTGCAGAATTAGCAATATCAGTAGCAATAACTGAAGGCTTAAGCTACAAATGCTAGATAAGAGTTCAACATATACGTAGTTGGTGAATACAGCAAAATGTTTTTGGCATGCTAAAGGAGGGTTTTGTTGGAAACTTCTGGTATATAAAAATGTTTTTCCTGTGTATTTTCTTCACTTTCAGCTGGTTACTCCATCTTGATGATATTTATTACAGGGCCACCCCAAAAAATTCAAATGGACAATCACATGAACTTGCATTGTACATATTAAGTTAAACTTGCATTGATATTAGAGGCAAAAGAGAGTAGCTTAGTCAATTACTGGATGTAAGTAACGCATACGTTAGATAGTAAAACGCCCAAAAAAAATCAATTGTTCAGCCTTGGACCAAGTTCATGACGGAATTAAGGAAATGGAGCGTCTCTAACTGGGGAATAGCACCAATATTAGATCCATATGCTGTTAAAGGAGCATCAGGTACACATACTAACCATGATGCAGTTAACAAATGTGGTTTCGACGAATCAAGACTAAATTATTCGATCAAAAAACAAGATGACAGGAAAGCATGCAGAAACTGAGGAAGCAGGGTTTTGCCTATCAACAAGCTGCAAAAGGTTTATTCACCCATCGAATTCTGCACCCGCGAGATTGCAACTTCTCAATCAGCAGTGGTGATAGGAGATTCCTCAATCCGGTGAGAAGCTTCAATTTCTTTAATTTTTCGCAGGAAGCTCTCAGTGCAATCTCAAACCACTCAATTGGCACAAGGCTTAGATGTACCAGTTTCACATCTTGTAGACACTTCAGAGTGCCTAGCAACATACACAGACCCATGCCTGAAATTGGGCAGTATGATATGTTTATCTGCAAAAGATGTTTGAATCAGATTGAAAACTTTTCATTCCTTTTTCATGTTCTTTTGGCATTCAATAAAAGAGATTATTTGAGATCGTAAGCTACAAACCTGTCTGAGGTTTTCAGTATATTGGGCAAGAGCAAATAGACCTCCATCATCTACCAAATTGCAGCGTTTCAAATCCAGCTCAGAAAGGTGTCGACAACCCATGGCGATTTTTGCTATGCCTGAACTTGTAACATGACATAAACCTCTCAGTTCAAGATCACGAAGGTCTTCCAAACGACTTGCATGCCTCAGTCCTCCATCTGTGATCTTTGTGCAGTAGCAGAGGTTTAACTTTTGTATCTTCTTGCAGCCAGCTGCTATGGCAGCTAAACCATCATCAGTGACCTCGACACACCTGCAAAATCCAGTTTGTTAGAGATTTCTTCCATTATTCTACTTCCCGAGAACATGAGAGAAATTGATTGCACTACATACCGAACCAAACATACCGATATAGATCAAGTTCGCGAAGCTTTTTGCAGTTTGATGCTATATGAACAAGGCCTTCATCAGAAATCATATAACAAAGACCCAGTTTCAAGACTAGCAGCTTTGAACACCGAGATAAGTACTTCATCGCTGCAAAGAATGGAGTTGGAATTAATACAATTGTAGTTGAAGAATATAAAAACATGTACTTCATGATCCAAAATGATCAATTTTTAATGCGTACAAAAATTTACCAGCACTACTTATACTGCAATCAGTGAGGTCTATTTCTTCAAGACTAGAGCAACATGTTCCGATACATTCTAGACCCTTATCGGTTATTAAATTGCAGGATTCTAGTCGGAGGCATCGAAGCTTTTTACATTGATCTCCTATAGATGTAAGGGCTTTGTCCGTAAGCAGATGACAGCATGTAAGATCGATGGTTGTTAAATGAACGCAGCTGGCTACAAGCTCAACGATCCCTTCATCGGTCACTGATTGGCATTTACTAAGCCCTATCTTGGCCAAATTCTTGCAGTTGAGGCCAATTATCTTAAGACTTGATGCAGAAACTTGAAAACCATCAAGTTTTAGTACGGTCAAGCTATCCTTCAAATCATTCAACTTGGAGAGGAAGAGAGATGCCAGCTCCTGCAATGTGCAACTTTTACATGAGCAGTAGGTCCTCAAGCAAATCCAACTTATTGCTATAATGCCAAAACCTTACAGGAAAACAATCTCCAACATTGAGTTTTTGAAGACCACTGTTTCCTTCAATCACCGAGGTTAAGCCACTAGAAGTTACATTTTCACAGCGAGAGATATTAATGCTCTGCAATAAAGCATGAACCAAAGAAAGAAAACAAATTAGTCTGTTCCACTCGAAAGGCTTTGTTGAACTATCAACACCTGCGGTGTTATTAATGACCTAAATGTATCGGGATTGCCAACCGCTATGCTTCTGTTGTTGTGAAAGAGTAAAATTTGGAACAAGATTCACCAAAACTTACCCGCAATGAGTTGTTCCGGGGCTTCAGAAATTGTAATCCCTCATCGTCTACAAAAGAGCATCCTACCATGTTCAGAACTTCCAGCTTGCCAAGAGAGGAAATGGAGTTGATCGATCTATTGGTTATCTGAAGAGGAGAAATAGATGTCAGCACTTGAGATCTCAATGGATACAAGATATTGCTTGGAAGGATCTTACCATGCGAAATCAAAAACTTTGAGATATTATTATCTCATAAGAAAATTGCAATAAAAAGGGATTAATTAGTGTACTTTTGAATGTTCTTGGTGAAAGGAAAATGGGGAGAAAATTTTCTTGGGTAAAAAAAAACTGTCCTTTAATGCGACAATTGGTGGAAATTCGTGTTTTTGTTCAATAAAGATGAGAGAGAGAGAGAGAGAGAGAGAGGGATGTGGAATCTGGACAGTAACCTTGAGATATGAGATGTCCAATTCCTTCAGATCCTGGCACTTCTTAGCGAGCAGATCGATCCCAATGTCGGAGATCTCCAGACACCACTTGATTCCGAGCTTCTCTAGCCCGGCGCAGCCCACCGCCACCTTGGCGAGCCCGACATCCGTCAGCCCGAGGCACTTATCCAATCGGATCTCCCTCAACCCAGCGGCGTTCGCCAGCGCAGCGGCCTCCCGATCCCCGACGCCGACACAGTGTGACAGGTCCACAGCCTCCAGGCGCGGGCACGCATCCACGAGAGCCACCAAGCCCCGCCACCCAACGCCGCTGGCGCGGCTAAGGCTGACCGACCGAAGCCGCCACCGGCCCGCCCCGGCAGCTAGGGCAGCAGAGAGGGCGCGGTCGTCGAGGGCCGGACAAGCAGAGAGATCGAGGCACTCGAGTCCAGCGGCGTAGCGGCGAAGGAGACCAGGGAGGGCCTCGAGGCGGAGGACGCGGAGCGAGCGGCGGTGGATCTCCTCTGCCCGGAGGAACCCGTGGCAGACAAGGCTGCAGGACTTGCGATCGCGGGGGTCGGAGACGCGGTCGAGTATGTTAGCGAGCAGGTCGAAGGAGAACACGGTTGACATGTCGGAATCGCAGGGACGCGGTCTGTTCATCTCCTCGATCGGTGAACGGAGACCATTAGGTGGGAATGAACAGGAAGGAAGGGAGAGGCACGAAAGGGTGGAGGATGAGGAAGACAGGAGCGCCGGAGGAGCTGGTCTGCCAGCGGAGCAGCGGTGCTCTTCCTCGTTGCGATCGCATGACTCCAAGAAGAAGCAGCAGCAGCAGCAGCTCCGTTTCCCTTCAATTCCTTGCTCTCTCGGAGACGAAGGACGGAGAGAGAGAGAGAGAGAGAGAGGGAGAGAGGGAGAGAGGGAGAGAGAGAGAGCGATAAGACGACGAAGGGAGTGCGAAGAAGGGAGGAAAGGAAGCCTTGATCCGGTTACCACCTCCCCCGAATGTTTGTCTTCCGCCCTAATCAAATCAAATGACTGAAATGCCCTGCCAGATCTGAATGTATTGATTTAAATGGAAGAATAAAAGGGTAAAATCACAAGGAGGGGGGACCACATGGCGGTTGGGGACTGGAAGAGGCGTTACCTGGGGGTGGCAATCGGGACGTCCTGATGGGTACGGCCTTCCCAAGTACAGGAGCCGTCCAGGTCGTGCGATCTGATCTCCTCTTCCTTCATCTAAATTTCGACAAGTAAATTAATAAAATAATAATAATAATAATAATACTATTTATTTAGTTTATAATTTTTTTATTTTTATTTTTGCGATTTGATTCGGTTTGGTTGGATTCGTGTGGGAAAAAAAACGAGTCCCGATGGCGTTTTTCGGGGTTGGTTTATTTCACAACGGATGCTAATTCCGGTAACGACAACACCAGGCAGAAAATTCCGTACGGCGGGAGAATCCAGGGAATACATGGGAGAAATCAACGAGTGGGACCCACGCCGCGTTTGGGAAAAGAAAAACCCGTACGCCTCTAAGGACAGCTGTACCCCGGGGGCCGGTATTTGTGGTGGGAGGTGGGGCCCGGAGAGAGTGGAGAAGACAGGCGTGGACGTAACCACCCCTGATCAGGGTCCCTTTCGCGGGTCTCGATCTACTTTGACCTTGTTTTGATTGTTTTCAATTTTGAGCTATTTATCAAATAAAATATATTATCTCGATCTACTTTGAGACTGTTTTGATTATTTTCAATTTTGAGCTATTTATCAAATCAAATATATTAGATTTTCCTTTCCAATGGTCTGCAACTGGAGGCAAGTTGAAATAAATTTTATATTGATACGGATGATTAGATTTGGATCTTTTAATATCATTGATTGATATTATGTGACGTTGTGTCAAATCAAGATTAAAGTCAATGTCCATGAGGATACGATAGCATAATCGATCGGATATATAAAGTCTATTCACGAGAAACGTTAACTTAATCGATCGAAACTTACTTCTTAAATTTTTGATCGGATAGATAAAGTCCACTCACAGAAAACATTAACTTCATCGATCGAGGCCTACCTCCTAAATCCTCGATCGGATAGGCAAAGTCCACTCACGGAAAATATTAACTTCACCGATCGCGACCTACCTCCTAAATCTCCGATCGAATAGGCAAAGCTCACTCACGGGAAACGTTAACTTCACTGATCGGGATCTACCTCTCAAATTCCCAATCGGATAGGCAAAACTCACTCACGGGAAATGTTAACATAACCGATCGGTTCAGCCTCCTACATCACCGATTGGATCTACCTCCTGCATCCCCGATCGAATTGACCCCGACTCCTTCACCAACCGTGGGCCCGCTGGAAGCCTCGATCAAGGTCGCGCCTCATAACCTTCGGTCGGACGAATACTTTCTCCTCACCGACCGGACTCTCCCAAAAAACCCCGGTCAGGTATATGTCTTATTCTAACCGACCGGAGGATCTCTGTGGATTTTTTCCCGATCAGGTATAAGAGCAGTCTCATCATGGATTCCGGTCTCCCGCGTAACTATAAAAGATAACTCCGTTACCGCCCGTACGACCACGGTACCCCTCTCTTGTACGACCACGACACCTCTCGCTCGTACGAGGCAAGCACTCCTCACCCGTACGGCTAGAACACCCCAACAGTACCTCAAACACTCCTCGAAAATTCTGGGACGGCGATACTTTCAGGCCGGAACATGCTTGACCATGTCTCCGAAACACGCGTCATTAAATGATGGTCGTACGCGCTCCTGAAGGATATATAAAGGACTCGACGCCGCTACAGAAGAGGAGGTTTTTCTACACTTGCTCTCTTGTGCATACAATTACTATACGTCCGGGCTATCTGACCTGACTTGAGCGTCGGAGCGGGATCCCCAGGCTTTTCTCCTGGAACTCTTTGCTAACCCTCCGTCTCTCTCTGATCTATACAGACTCTCGACCCGACATAAGGGACCGCAGACCGACGACGCACCCCGATCAGAGTCAAGCCCCGACGATCGCTCGAATTACTCCTCTCTACGGTAGTCCAATCAGTGATTTTCTGATTTTTTCATGATTCATCTTTCGTCATGCTACGTGCAGGAACATATATTATTCAAAATTATTTAAATAAAATATCAAAAGTATAAAAAAAAACTACAAATCAGTGTTGAAGATGTTGGGTGTGATCCAAATAAGAAGCGACTGATTCAAATCCGGCAATCGAATCGACCAGCACTTGTCGTCTGCCAGACGATAAGCCATCAACTTCCGAACACGCTCGTCTTCCTTTTGCTTCTTTTGGCAACGATCGTCTTCCGTTATATAAACAGAATCGGGTTCCAGCCCGGGAAAGCGAGCCGAGGAGAGACAAATCGACTGGTTGCTGCCTAAGAAGAGCGTGCACCCTCCCAAATCGCCCACCTCGATCGAGCGTCCCCTCTCGACGTCCACTCGTGACACCTTGATGATCCGCCGATCCGCCAGGCAATCGAAGAAACTGAACAGAAAATCAGTGCGAACGTGCAGGAGTTCGCCGGAGGGAGTTCGGGCCAAGTAGTAGCGGTGGCTCCGGGAGGCCTCTGTCGCAGGCAAGATGAGTCTCGGCGTCGGATCAGGAGCAGAGAGATCCCACGCCTGCACCTCGCCGCTTCTCGCGGCGGCGTACAGAGTTCCGTCCATGAAGGCGGCGTCGCAGTGCATGATCGCGTCTAGAGTCGTCCACTTCTCGTCGCCGGCTCTCGCGAACGAGAGCTTGAATAGGTTGCCGTGGATGAGGACGACGGTGTAGCTTCCCTGGGAGGGGTTGGAGGAGAGAGTCGCCTTGAAGAACTGGGAGCGCAGCTCGCCGGGGTGGACGTACCTGGGGAAGTCGTCCAGCTCGAAGTGCCGGAGCTCTCCGTGGAGGTTGTACACGCACTTGATGCAGTCGGGGAGGTGGGGCAAGTCGACGTGCTCGCCGGTGAGCGGGTTGAGCAGCTGGAGCATGGAGCGGTGGTCGGCGGTGATGAGCCAACCGTGGGCGGAGCCGAGGCAGAGGCGGCGGTGGATGGGCGGGTCGGGGAGGGTCAGCGTGTAAGAGGCCTTCTCCAGGTGGTGGTAGAAGTGTGCGACGGAGAGACCGCTATGGCTCCGTTCGCCGGAGAACAGTAACCAGGGGAACTGAGGAGGAAGATTGAGGCGAGAAGAGGAGCGGAGGGAGCGGACGGCGTCGGACCAGTAGGCGCAAACGAGGGTGCACCGGAGAATTTCGCGAATCGGAAGCTTGCAGAAGATGGAGACGAGGATGTCGATGGGAAGCTGCGACCAAGAAGAGGGAGCAGTCGCCATGGAGGAGGAGGTGTAGGGGTGAGCCAAAATTCTCGATTAAATCGAATAAATTGGTCAAACGATGAATTTAATAATTTAATTTTTTTAAAAAAAAAAAAAGTTTTATTTTTTTTAAAAAATAATTGATTCAGTTAATTCGATTAGAATTGATTTTTTTTTTAAAAAAAATATTCGATTAATCAAATAAATCAAAATTTTCGGCCAATCAAAATTTTAAATTTGATTTTTTAAATCAAAATTTTACTAAAAATAATCGAATTTTTTTATCATAATTAAAAAAATTAGTTAATTCGGTTAAATTGATATTTTTTTAATTCGATTCGGTTCGATTTTATCAAAAAATTTAATCAATTCGATTTGTTAGAAAAAATCAATTCAATCCGATTCGATTCAATTTAATTTTAACTGAATATTCATCTTTAAAAAAAATAGACTTTGTATTAGAAGGCTATAAATTTGGGTGTTTGTTGGGAGCGATTATTTCGGGCCATATAGCCGATGAGAATTATGAAACATTCTTTTTGTTTGTTTGTTTGAAGAATTATATTATTGAATTCCTTAAGTTATCCAAATTTATGCATACTTTTTTACAAAAGTTATCAAGATTTTAAAGTCATTAATAATTTTGTGTCAAAAATATTTAATAAAATTTGATCAAAAGTATTTGATGATTTTTGTTAAAAAAAAAGTATTTAATAATGCACTCTTGGTCCCTCTATACTTTTTCATACTTTTTGTTATTTTAAATTTAGAAATTTTTAGATCATCAATAATTTTTTATCAATTTTTTAACTTAATATCTTTAAGAGTTTATAATGGTAAAAATTATTGATGGTCTTAAAAATATTTCAAATTTTATATTATTATATTTTTAATAATCTAGTGAATTCATATTTTTTTAAAAAAACTAAAGTTATTAATTATTTTATAATCAAATAATTCAATAGCTCTTGATTCTAGGGTCATTAAGAGTACAACAATATTATTAACTTTGACATGAAAGTAAGATTTTTAATCTATTAATATCTTTCGAACAAAAATAATTAAAAATAATAATTTATCATGGTGTATTTTGGCTGGGGTGCGCAAAAACTTGTTCAACCTTTTTTTTTATATATCCTATATTTAGATCTTGTAATTCGATAGATAAATTGATTTCATATTTTGTCCCTTAAATAAATCCAAGAAACGAATTAATCCGAGTTCAATGGTCCAACATACCAAATTTTCGAGCACCATAGCCATTCAATAATATATCGTTGGAGAATGAGATTCAACCTCTCTGACTATCTCACGGGGCTTGGTTGCAAACAAATAATTAAAACATACTTGTTCAACTTTTAATAAATATTAAAATTAGATGCAAGTACATTTAATAAATTGTAATATATTATTATTTAAAACATATAGCATTTAAAATTATACTAAATACATTATATTAGTAAAATTATAATATAACAAATAATAACGTTCATCCCAAATACTCTTCTATTATCTCCCAAGATTTCGTAGAAGGAAAGTAAATTACTATATCAAACAGTCTCCTGGATAGGATAAATTTATTTTCTAAGAAAATAAACTCTAGGGAATTCGAACATTACTCCTATGATGTAATTATATTACTCGAATACCAACT